>PVLD010001215.1:71937-214186 GCA_004027595.1 Dinomys branickii | reverse complement strand
CCTGGACCGATCCCCGCTTCTTCCCCGCGGGGATCGTCCCCGGCTCCCAGCGTCTGGGACTTTCCCACGTCTCGCCCCAGCAGCCTGGTCCGCCCTACCACATCTCCCCCGGCATCTCAGAGAAATACGCCCAGTTTAAACTTCCCAGCCGAGGTCCCGGCATTCACGCTCACCAAGTCTGTCTCGAGCTGGTGGTGTTTATTAAGGAGGTTCGCTCCCTTGCTGCTCACCCGGTCGCCATCTTCCCCCTACTCCTATACATATTTTTTTAAGGAAGGTCTTCCGTTCACATGAAAGCGGAGCCTGTGCACACGCATCGCCCAGCAGCAAGCATTCTCCACTGTGGGCCATCTCGTCCTGTCCCTCTCCTTCCAGCACGCCACACCACGCAGTCCTGACTCACATCCACATGTCGCGTGGTCTTGTCTGTAAACACGTCAGTATACATCTCCAAGGGACAAGCCTAGACGTGATATAGTGATGTCATTGTGTACTTAAAAGCACTCATTTTTCTCTTAAAGTCACCCAATATTGGGTTGTTCAGATCTCTGGGTGTGTCAGATTTTGACAGTTTGAATCAGGATCCAGATAAGCTCTATAGACTGCAATCAGTCTGTGTCTTAAATCTCTTTCCATCTACAGCTTTCCCCACCCTCTTTCTTGCTTTCCTTTCAGGTCACATGTTGGAGAAACTGAGTAGATAAATAGCTGCCCTGCTTGGATTTTGCCAGAGGCGTCTCTGTAGTGTGCTTAGCTTGTCCTATCCTGAGTTGCCTAGATTGGCAGTTGGCTGCAGAGGTTCTCCTAGGAAGCTCGCAGCCACCCAGGGCTCTGTTGGCCATGTCTGGTAACATTTTTGGTTGTCACAGTAGGGGAAGGTGCTAATGGCCTATAGTGGGACAGACTAGGGGTTCTGCTCAGTGATCGGCAGTGCTCCCAAAGGATGATTACTCCAGACCATCAGTGGTGCCAGGAGCTGGATCCGTGTAGGTTAAAGTGGTCACTGTGGCTCCTGTGTTTGTGAGCTTCATTTCTCCCCAGTGTCTAGTCCTGTCTCTTAGGGGACAAATGGTGATATTTAGAGTCTGTTTCCTTGGTCTTCCTTATTGACTGGAAGATTCATATGGAGAGCCTTTCAAATGTTTTCTGAATTAAATATTTTACCATGCAAGCTACATCTCCAAAACTGGTTCTTACACCCAGACAAGGTATAAGGACCCTTTGCTGAATCCTCTGTTTCTAAGACTGATCTAGAACTAGGGTCACTGGGGTTGTGGGAATATAAATCACTTTCTTTCTTTGTTCTCAGGTAATTTCTGATGGACATGTGAGACGGTATCTGCAGAACCTGCATTGTAGTAGTAAAATGTTTAACAACACAGGAAAATAAAAGAGACTGCTGCTGACAACATGGTTGGCCATACAGCTGTAGAATAGGAGTTTGTGGGGGCACATGGAGCCTGGGATCCTGTAAGACTTACTGGGGGGCTGGGAGGGCTGGTGGGGACCTGGGTCCCCTACAGCTCGTTTGGTGATGGGGATGTCATGGGATTTTAAAACATAGATTATGTGACAGTGGTTAGGGTCCTATCAGAGACATTGTGGCCTTGGCTAAGTCGCCCTCCTTAACTTCTTCCTGTTACCCCATTGCAGAAGTGGGAACCATGTGGGTGTCCGTCTGCAGGGGTTTCGTAGGATCAGTGTGTACCCTTGGGTGGCCCCAGCTGAACATTGCACAACTTGAGCACAGGGTCAGCTGTAGTGCCTGAGCTGTCAGCACTGGGAACCTCCTTGGTTCTGACCATCCACGATTCAGACCCAGCATGCGTAGTGGAAGATGTGGACTTGTGATGGCCAAGGGGTGGGTGAGCAGGGAGGCCAGGGAGGCCGAGGGGGCTCGGGTGGCTGAAGGCAGGCAAGCCAGGCCCCTTGGGCTCAGTGTGACACTGTGAGAGGCTTCCTGGGGTGAGACATGCCCAGGCTGAGGCAGAAGACCTGCGGTTCCTGCTGAGTTGGAACTGGGTCAGATGGACTTTAGGGGTGGGGAGAGACTTCTCCTCTGTGCCCTTCCTATCTCCTTACCCACCCTGAACAGCCCCTGGACCTTGGCTGTGACCGTGGTCCCAGGGGATGAGGGGCCTTAGTATGCTTGCCTGGCTTCCCCTGGATGGTCAGCGAGGGCCAAGTCCTGGTCATGGCATTGGGGTGGGGGAGAACGGCTGCGTTTCCTGTCACCCCAGAAATCTACATGTCACAGAGCAGAGAGCAGGCGCTGACCTGTGGGTTAGGGAACTTGACCCTGGGGAGCCCCACCTGGTTTCCTGGCATCACACTGTGAGCTCTGAGGAGCTCTGGCCCGTCCCTGCGGGTTTTGTGTGCCATGTGCCATGGGGACATGAGAGGTGTGGCCGACTGCTCCCATATATTTGCTTTTCAAACTCTCTTCCTTCCAGCCACCCTGTGGCCCACGAAGCCTGCTCACGGCTTCACTGAAGGGCCTGCCTCTGCCGGAACCTGTGCTGCAGCCCGGCTCCTTCCCAGGGTCACTGGGGCCTTAGCAACCCGGCCTGTGCACGCTGTGCCCCCGCACCTGGCAGATTCTCCCTTTGTGCTGCTGTGAGTCACCGCTTCCTGCGGGCCGCCCCCGCGTGTGTGCTCGCGCACACCCACCTCTGCACCCTCCGGAGCAGGCACTCTCTAAATGGCACTCCAATTAAGCTCCGGAGCTGGAGCGTTCTGAGAGAGCAGGAGGTGTGCAGTTCTTTCCAGAAAATGCTAAATCTCAGCAGCTATCGTCACTCACCAGTTTGCTTTTTGTGGTAGGCGACCTTGCACCAAAGTGCTCAGCAAGCTCTGTGGGGTCCTTGGTGGGGGTGGCCCTCACTTCTGGTCCTGAATTTCCAGTTCATGACCTGGCTTCCAGGGGAGCTTGGTAAGAAAGCATGTGGTGATGTGCAGCACAGGAACCGTGTGGAGTCGATGGGGCCTGCGTGATGTGGTGCCCAGTCGGTCCTCTGTCTGGCCACTTCACCCTGGGACAGCCTCCCGGTTGGGCCCTGGTGCCAGGGAACTTCTCTGAGCTTTGCAGATGCCTCTTTGCCTCCCTCATCTTTCCTGGTGACTCTACATGGAAGGCTGCAGAGGGTGCGTTTTAAATTGTCATCAAACTCAGTCTGTTGGAGGAACTGAATCTAAACTGTGAGATCAGTGACACATCAGGTATTGATACACACTAGGTGCTTAAGGAGTATGATCAAAATGTACAGTAAATGTTCACCCTAAATTTATTACAGTAAAAGGCACATTGCCATTAACACGCTCATGTGTCTGTATGTCTTACTGCTGGCGCTTGAACCACTGGTGGTACATGCATGACTGTCCTGTTGGGTGGCTTTTTATTAATTTTATTAGTAAAACTATTGATAGAAGTGATTAGGTCTATTTGTATCACCACTTGGTACAAGCTGCCAAATAGGATAATCGTGCATATACCACTGGTGGTTCAAACTGGTGGGAAGGGTTAATCCCTCTCAAAATCTACCTTCCTTTGAACACAATTGTCCCATCATTCTGGCCACTTTCTGCAGCAGCTCTGGAGTTCTTTTTCCTGAGGGTCTTTATGAGATGTGATTAAGAAAACACAATGAGTACTGCTGCCAAGTGCCACCCGACAGAAGCAGCTTGTAAAAGCACAGCGCTGCGGCCTCACCCACCTTACTCGTGGAGTCTGGCACTGTGCGATTCTGGCTCTTCCCCAAGCCCAAAATGAGCATGAAAGGGAAATGTTTTGAATCCATTCAGGACATCGAGGCTGCCAGGACAGTACAACTGAAGACCCTCAGGAAAGAAGACTCCAGAGCTGCTGCAGGAAGCGGCAAGGACGATGGGATGAGTGTGCTCAGAGTAAGAGGGTTTGGAGGGGATTCATGGTACTGTGTCTTTCACTTTAGTAAGTTTTTCAAGAATAAATATTCACTGTACCTTCCTATCACGCCTCGTGCATGAAGCTGTGGAATTGTGGGGAGCTGACACATGCAGACTTGATTGTCGGACAGGTTCCTGTGTGGTGGCGATCACCTGTCCTGGTCCCAGCACAGCTTGCTCCTGTGATGTGTTGCCTCCCTGAAGCATGTGACTGCTGACACCGGGGATGGCTGGCTAAGCACAGCCATACAGCTAGGGTGACCTCTCATGTTGATTCACTGGCAGGAGCCTGGCTGTGTGGGGCCCAGTGTCCAGCTGGCCACCCTCGACCCAGTCACGCCTAGAGCTGATGTGATGACTGGAGTGTTCTGGCTTTGCACGTGCCCACCCAGGGCCCCGTCAGGCTGCTCTGCCCCTTCCTCCTGGAGAGGGGTGACATGAGGTAGAGTGCTCAGCACCAGCGTACCCTGACAACGGGTGGGGTGCCTTCTGGGATGCTGAGTGACTTTGCCACCATCTCTCTCCAGAACACTCTTGTCTTCCCAAGCTGAAATCTATGTCCATGAAACACTAGCTCCTGCCAAGCCCCTGCCAGCCACCATCCCATGTTCTATCTCTGTGGACACCAGGGTGCTGGGGATCTCGCATCAGTGCGGTCATAAGGGTTCATCCTGTGGGACTGGCTTGTTTCACGTCATGTAATGTCCCTCAGATTCTCCATGCTGTGCCATGCATTGGAAACTCCTCCTGTTTTTAGAGGTGAGTAATATTTCTCACTAAGGACCATCTAGTGGGAGGGGCACCTAGACTGCTCTCCTTCTGTCCATCATGAGCATGGGCCTTCAGGGGTCTTCCTGAGTCCCTGCCCATGGCTCTTCCTGAGTCGCACACTTGCCTGGCCCAGGTCAGAGCCAGCGCCCCGTGATCGGTGTGCCCCACCTCACCCACGCTTGACTGTGCGCTCCTTGCTCCTCATGTCTCCGCTATGCCCGTCTCTTGTTTGTCTTCAGTGCTCAGCTGTATGTGGCCAAAGACAAGGATGAACCTTCTGTGACCCCACCAACAAAAAAGCCTGAGAGATTAAGGAGGAGAGATGACTGTCTTTAGCTGAATCTGACTAGCTTCTGAATCCCACCCAGCTAGGATCCGCCCCCCTCCCTGCCAACCCGGCTTCTTTGCCCCTTTGTTGTAGGGGCTTTGGGGTGCTCCAGTGCCCCCTGCAGCTCCTGTCTGTGTGTGCAGAAGCACTGCAGGTGGGCACCAGGGTGGGGTCCGGCTAGTGCCTAACCTGGAGCAGGCTGTGTTTGGAGAAATCTGTGCTTTTGTTTTCATACAAAAAAACCCAGAGCTGTTTCCTAGGGGTGGGAGGATAACAGGAAGCCCTGCTGCGACTCTTCCCCCTTGACCTGGATGCTGACCGCTGGACAGCGCCGTGGCTGACCGCTGTGCAGTGTGGCTGCTGACCGCTGATGGCCTCTCAAGATTAGCTGCACTGATTCCCTTAGGTGTCGATTTCCTGGGTTTTATGTTCTGAGTTTGCAAAACAGGGTCCATCAGGAGAAGAAATCTATTTGTCACCTGCCAGGCAGGTACCCAGGAGGGGCTGTCACAGGTCAGTGTTCTCCAGAACAGTGGCCCATGCAGGTCCTGGTCCATGGAGAGGGATTCTGCATGCCCATTGCCACAGCAGTGCCAAGGGTGGCAGAGGACCGTGCCTCTCAGCTTGTGCCACCACCCAGCCCTTGGCCCGGTGTCACACCTCTGCAAGCAGGTGGGGAGAGTGGCCGTGTCCTCCCCTTGGCTGTTGGTGTTGTGGGCTGGGGAGGACCCTGGGTGGGTTGTGAACCGCTCCGCCTGTGTCCGCGCCTTCTCGTTATTTGTGTCGTCAAGATTGGAGAACTCTGAACTTGCGGTGTGTGCTATTTATTGTATCGAGCTGTGTTTAAGGGAAAATCTACTGCTTTCCATTGACGAGCGTTTGTGGCTAACAGCACTTTAAAGGAGTGGAAAGCGCTCAGTTATCGCCCGATGGGAGCGGGATCAATAGTAGCTCAGCGGTGCTGATAATTGGAGTAGCTGTTATCCACAAGAGCCCCGGCCTCCTCGAGTGACTCTTATCAATCTATGGTCCATCATCATCTGATAATCAGACCGAAAATATGGTGGGGAATTTTCCCTTTTTAAATCAAGCTGGTGAAAAACATTGGAAATAATGATGAAAAAAATCTCATTGTTCAAACTCAGCAGGGAGGAAAACCCAGGAACCAGGCCTGGGGGATGCAGGCGAGCCCAGGGGAGAGGCAGCCCTGAGGCCCAAGGAAAGGTTCGATGGCAGTCAGAGTACCCGTGGTGCCTGGGAGGGGTGGAGGGGCACTGTGGACCACAGTGAAGGGCTGGGAAACACCCTGTGCAGACGGACAGCTTTGCCAGCCGGCTCCCCGGGCTGGGCATACAAGCCCTGTCACTCTGGGCTCTGCTGCAACCTGCCTGATCACCCAGAGACCATTTCTACTGCTGCACAGTGAGGAGGAGGCCCCCAGTGGTCTCCAAGGAGCCGCTGTCCAGAACAATGATGCGAGGCCAGGCCTGACTCCAGGGCCCCAGGCTCGGGAGGCTGGGCTATCCCCCATGGGACTCGATGGTTTCCGGTTCCACCTGTCCTGCCCATGCAGCCTTGGGGTCCCCATGAGTGGCTGGGGTGGTGAGCGGGCACTACCCTGTCCTGGCCTGTGGCTACAGTTGGTGTGGATGGAGCGTGGCCCTCCTCTTGTCCCCACGCTGGGCACTCACAGCAGCGATGCCAATGCTGCGGGCCCTGGGTGAGGCTGAGGCTGCTGGCGTTTGGCACTGATCCCAAAAATGCCAGGCATGGCATTTGTGCACAACCCCCAAATCCATTACCCCCAAACGACAAAACCCAAAGCTAACGCACACTTCCTGGAGTTGCTGAGAGCCAGGGCCTGCGCGGGTCAGGAGATGCTAGACTTTGAACGGTGCTGTTGCTGTTGTTCAGTCTGTGGCCCGAAGCAAGTGGACACTTCTGCAATCCCAGGTCTCCCACAGAAGAGCTGGGCAGGCGGTGACAAAGTGTGAGTGTGAGCATGAGGGAGTGTGCACCAGTGAGCACGTGCTGCCCCAGAAATCTACATTCACTCGTGGTTTCCTGCCCCAGTGTGCCCACAGGATCCTCTTCTGGTCCCCATCGAGGAAGGGTCACACACATCCACACGCATGCCACATGCATCCACATGCACGCACACACACAGTGCTGTGCAGACTTCCTGCCTGGGTCCTTGTGCCTAGGGACTCCCCCTGGCCATCCCCAGGGCAGAGCCGTTTCTTGAAGCCTTGCTGGTGTGCATCTTCCCGAGGTCCTCTGCAGCAGCCAGCACCTCCGTCCTCTGTGGGGCTTAGGGGCTCCCGGACCACTTCCCCGACCCTCCTGCAACCTGAGGAGAGGTGTGTGGCATGTTCCAGGTGCTCGAACTTGGCGCAGACTTGGGGTTCCACGAGGTCGCAGCGCTGGGTTCCAGGTGGTCCTGAGGACATGGCCAGCGGGGTGTATGCTCTGTCCTCTGAGCCACTGTGTCTCCTCCCTTCTGCCAGGGCCAATCCTCAGCATCTGAATCCTACACTTTCCCAGCTCATGGGCACTTACTTTTTAAAATTTGTTTGCAGAACTGGGGACTGAACCCAGGCCCTTCATACACAACTATATCCCTAGCCCTTTCAAGTTTTTAAATTTTGAGACACTGTCTTGATATGTTACCCAGGTTGGGCTCCATCTTGCAATTCTCCTGCTTCAGCCTCCTAGCGTACAGGGATCACAGGCAAGTGCCACCTTGCCTGACTGTGCAGATTGTATATGGATTTTGCTATGTGCACCTTGGATCATGCCAAGCGTGCCTCTTCACAGTGTGTGTACTTGGCACATGCATGCACACACATGCACACCCCAGTGTGTCTTTTCCTTCTATGGAGAGCCCAGCCAGCCCTCGAGCCCATGCTGTGACTTCATCTGCAGCACGTGGGCTCTTACCCTCTGGCAAAGTCCCTAAGCTGGCAGTGTGGTTCAGGGGTGGCTGTTGTGGGCCAGGCTGCCCAGCTTGTAGGCCCCACTCCCTGCCACCTGTGCCCTGGTGACCGCATCAGGCTTCCTGATGTGCAAGTCCCCGTGTCCCCTTGCTGGGCCAGTTTTGGGCATCGTGGCCACCTCCTACTCCTGCTACCAGCCCTTTCTGCCCCCAGAGGCTCTGACGTCTGCTGCTTTGCATGTGATAGACACAGACAGGGAGGTGAGTGCTGTCCCCTAAGCACAGGAGACCCTGTGCCGCCAGGACACCGTGACCAGAGTTGCCAGCCTGAGGCTGTCAAGGATGGTGCTTCCTGTGCGGAGGCCATCAGAGTGGCCACAGAGGGCTCGGTCCTTGTTGGTGTCCCCTGCATGTCACTGTCCCCACCCACAGCTCCCTGGAAGGCGAGGGTCACAATAACCCCAGGATCGGGGGTATGGAGGAGAAAGGGGGTCCCTAGGTGGGTTCTTCCATTTGAGTGCCCCACAGCCCCTGTGCACATGCAGCAACTCCCCACCTCCCTGGTCCCTCCCTCTGTGGGGAGATGGGGACCAATGACCCCAAGTGGCAGCAGAGGTCCTGGGTTGGCTCCCACAGGGGTGCTAGCCTGAGCACATGGGTCTCCTGGCATTGCTGGGGGGCTTCCTACCTCAGCATGGAACAGGCCCTGCCCCAGGGGCCTGGCTCAGCGTGGTTCTGGGTCCTGGTGGTGGAGGGTGGGGCCAAGGACACACGGTGCAGAGGCACCATCCACACTGGGTTGCCTCTCTTCCTCTGGCATCTCACGGCCTGGGCACCCTGGTGTCCCAGCTGTTTTCTTACGTGACAGCAACCTCCCTGCCTGCTGTAGGTGCCACACAGAGCTGCCTGCTGGAATGAGAGTCACCACCTTCAGCTTGGAAAGTGCAGGCTTTGAGGGGCAGGCCGTAGGTGGAGTCTGCCTGGGACAGACAAACCTTGAAGCCCCTGTGGCCGCTTCAGCAAAGAGTGGCAGGTGGCGCTCAGTACCTGAAGCCGCGCGTCCTGATCTATCTCCTGCAGTGGCACTGACAGGGCTGGGACAGGGGGTCGGAGGTGCTGTGTGCTGCACTTGTGCAGATGCTCGGTGGAGTGGGCAGGGTGAGAGATGGGGCCACACCATGAGGGGCACCTGTGGAGAGCATCGTCATGAGTCTGCCCTGGCTGCGTGGGCAGCAACACCCTGCTTACTGAGCTCCCACCTTGGCCCTGGCGCTTGCCTGTAGCTCAGGTGTCTGTGAGGCACGTGGTGTGTACAGTTCACTATTGATGAGCGTGTCAGGACTGAGGTCAGCAGCCCGCCTGTGTCCCGGCCTTAACCTGAATGTCCCTTGACCCTGCAGTGACTGCAGCCCTGGGGTTGGCTGTGAGAGTTAAGAGCGAGCAGGTCTGGGGTGACCTGGCACATGCACACACACATATGCACACCCCACTTGTTGCACAAGAAGAACCCGCATTCACACTCTGAGCCACCTTGGCCTCATATCAGTGGCTCCATACTGTTGAGCTTCGGCTGCAGACTCCCAGCTTCCGTGGGTCACCTGCAAGCGGGTGGAGGAGGGGCTGGGAGGCCTGGGGCTGGGCCTGTCCTGCTTTACACTGTGTGGATGCTTGCTGCCCAAGCTGGGGCTGGTGCCATGTCAATGGTGAGGTCTGACTGACACATGTCAGGCTCTCTGGCTAAAATTTCTGCATTTTGCTTACCTTGGGGGACAGGGTGTCAGGTCAATTAGAAGACGAGGCAGCTAAGGTCAGACAGCCCCGCTGAGAGGCAGTGTTGAGTTTGGGCCGGGTGCTCTGCAGCCTGTCTCTTGCCCTGAACGTCCAGGAGCACCAAGGCCTGCCAGCTGGGCTCTGTGGGCCCTGGTACTGGCCCTGGAGCATGGCCATGCTGGGGTGTGGGCCACAGTACCGGCTCCAAGGGCGGTCTCCCAGGGAGGCAGCATGGCACTTCCTGGCTTGGCAGTCGGGGGACATGGTATCGTCGCCTGGCTGGGCTCCAGGACACAGGGCCAGGCCGACTGAGTGCTCAGCCAGCTCCTCCCCGACACCATTGCCCAGGGGCCCTAGTGTCAGGCCCCAGCTCTACAGGGTGCCCATGTGGGGATCAGGGTGCCCCAGGCCCTGAGAGTTAGCTGTGTGACTTGGCTGCAGCCTGCTCAGCCCTGGTGGACACTCTTGAGTGGGCGTTCTTGCTCTGTCTCCAACTGTCCAGCCGTGCCCAGTGCTTCCAAGTGGTAGACGTGAGGGTCAAGGAGACACAGCCCACCTGCCCAGTGGCTTGCGCCCTGGATGTGTTTTGGTAGAGAGGCTACGAAGCCAACAGGAAAGCGGAGCCCAGTCCCGCTCAGCAGACCCCATGGGTGCCACCATTTTCCATCTCAAGTCATGGCGCTGTGCAGGACCTCGGACAAGAAAATCTAACGGAGGCCAAAGTGTCTCGCTGGCCGGGCATGTCCGTGAAAGCGCTGGGTGGCCCCTGCTACTGTGGCAGGTGCTCCGTGCGCCCCCCTCTGGGGGGTGCTGCACTGGGGTGACCCTGGACGGGACTGTAGGGCTCTCTACAAGGTCTTGGGAGCACACGTGCGTCGCTTTGCAGATGCCCCCAGGATTAGATGGATTCAACTGGACCAGAGCGAGCCCTTGCATGACTGTGTCCACACAAGGAGAGAGAACTTGGCACAGAGACGCTCTTGGGAAAAGGGGAGGTCAGGGCAGAAATCAGAGTCCACGTGCAGGTGATGCAAGCCCAGGAATGCCAGAGGCTGTGGGCCCAGGAGACGGCAGGGAGGGCCAAGGAGGGGCCAGGCTGCTTCAGCTGCAGAACAATAATGGGACGAATCTGCTGCCTCAAGCCACCTAGCCTGCAGCACTGGCAGAGCCACAGGGGCCGGTGCAGCTGCCCACCTAGTTCTGTCCACTCCCCGCAGCACCTCCAACCTCCCTCATCCTGGCCGTGATTGCAGGTCCTCAGGGCAGGCCTGAAAAAGCCATCATCTTGTATTTTCACGTTCCCATTTCTCCCCTATCACAGCTCGAATTCTGCGTTTATTGATGAACATTAGATTATTTCCTGGCCCTCCCACTGGCTGCAAACTCATGAAAATAAATACTTTGCTTATTTTGTTCTCTGCTATATCCTGGTACTGGGCACAGTGCTGGGCATCTGGAGCTGCTTGGTGAGGGAGGAGGGAGAGAGGGAGAAATGGCTAAAAGATCACTTGGATGGGTGAGTGATGGATGGTGGGTGGGTGGGTGGACGGAGGGAAGAGCGGGTGAGTGGACGGATGGGGATGAACAGCTTGATAGATAAAGGTGTAATCAGGCTGGAAGGATGAATCTGTGACTGATGAGTAGATATGAGCATGGATGGAAGTAGGCTGTATCTATGGGTGGATGAGCTCATGACCAGATAGGTGAACATATGGACAAGAGGACGGAGTGGATAGTGCGGGTGAGTAACCGGCTGGGGGCCGGGTGAGGAGGTGAGTTGGTGGAGGCGTTGCTCAGTGGGCGGGTGAGTTGTTAGACTGGTGGTAAGTAGAGGTAAAAGCAGGAGAGAAAGAGCTCTGAGGACGTTTTCTCAGCACTTCACCAAATGCAGTTTCCACCCCTCTACACGGTTCAAAGGCCAGGCTTCCATGGGCTCTCCTGGGGCCCCCGAGTGAAGGTCCACCCAACCTTTGCAAGCATCATCTCATGCAGTTCTCACAGGAAGTGTGTACCGTTGTGCACCTCCTTTTTGTAGGAGAAAACTGAGGCGAAGTGGAGCTCACCTGAGGTCGCCTCACCTTTCTCACACTGGCCTGCTATAAGTAGCCCTGGTGCTGACACTTGGTGTCCCTTCCCAGCAGGGCACAGTGTTGGCGCCTCTGCCCAGTGCCCCGGCTGCCAGGAGTGCAGTCTGGAGAGGCTCCCAGGGACCTGTGGGAGTGCATGTCCCTGCATCCTCTCTGAGGCAGACCCATGAGGAGCAGGTCCCAGAAGACCCCTCTCTCTGGCTGGGCCCCTCTCCTGAGATCTGCAGGCACTGAGGCGCTCCATGGCCTTGCGGTAAACAGCAAGCTTATTCCCAAGGTCTTTCTTGACCCATTTGTATCTTCAAATCACTTTGAAGTCTGAGTTCTACATACTCTTACGTACAAGGGTGATTGAAAAATACAGTGGATGTTTAGATTAAAAAATGTATTACAGTAAAAATCATGAATACCCCTTAAGATTCTTCCCTCTCACTTCCAACACACTTATCCCATGGTCTGGCCACTTTCTGCAGCAGCTCTGGAGTCCTCTTTCCTGAGGGTCTTTACCAGGTGAGATAAAAAATAAGGTGCCTACTGCTACCAGGCTCCACCCAACAGAAAGGCAGCTTGTAAAACAGGGTGATGTGTCCCCACCTACCTGAGTCACTGGATCTGGCGCCATGTAACTTCTGGTTCTTCCTAAAGTCAAATGACTGGGAGAGGGAAACGTTTTGAATCCATTCAGATGTCAAGGTGGCCAGGACACTGTAGCTACAGGCCCTCAGGAGAGAGGACTCCAGAGCGGCCGCCGATGGGATGAGTGAGCACAAGTCAGGGGCCAGGGCTTTGAGGGAGGTGCATGGTAGTGGGTAATAAATTCTAAATCTTTAAACATTAGCTGTATACTGCGCTCATATCTCCTGATATTTCCACACCATTTGATGGCGTTTTTCCAGACAGGAGGGGACATTTATGATAGCCCCTGTATCAAATGCAGCTCTCAGGTGCCATGAGCATGGTTGAGCTGCCAGTGTCCATGCACAGCCTTGGCGGTGGGCGTTGTCAGTGTGCCGCCAGTTGGTGCATGGCTAGCTTGTGGGCAGGGCCACCATCTCCTTTGCAAAGATGACCAGGCAGAAGGCCCTCGGTCCCCGGGGTAAATACTTGCCTCCCCTTTGTGTGATACGAATGCAACTCAGGAGCAGCTCAGGGCCAGGGTCAGCACCAAGAGGGGTGGGAGAGAGGTGCATCCTGCCAGGGTGAGAGTCTCTTTCCTGGGCTGGAAGGGACACTGCCGTGATGGGTCACACTGGACCTGTCCTGAGAGCAAGGACACTCAGACAGGGCTGCCTGGCCTCTTCGACCATTGCCCTCTCCTCCCCTGTGAATGGGGTTTGGCGTTAACTCTGGGAAATCTCCCCACTCCCTCTTCTCCTTCCTCAGTGTTTCCCACTGGGCCTTTTACAAGTGGAACCCAGAGCCAGGGATTTAAAAGACAGAGCTCTGACAGCAGCCAGAACGGTGATGCCCCTGGGAGCGTGTGCTGTGTGCCAGGGCAGTGCATGCAGAGGAGTGTCGCTTCGTGTCCCCTTCAGCAGCACTGAAGCGTGATTTGTTCCTCTGGTCTTGCTCCCCCTCGCTGTATGCCACACCAGCAAAATCCATTCCCTTTTTGTTTTCGCACCAACCAAGTAGGTCTGCGAAATGACCACGAGTCCTGCTCATGGCAAAACCACTGTGCATTGAGAGCATGATTTTGTGGGAATTTAGCCAACCAAACACAAACCCGAACCCAGATGTGATCTCCGTCATCGTTGGCCACAGTGCATGGTCGTAGCCCCGGCACACTGCATAGCTTGATGCTCTTGGTGTCTCTGGGCCCAGGGTTGCCGCTGCCCAGAGCTGTCCCTGGCCTGCGCCAACAGGGGCACTGTGTCTCCTGGAAGCATTTCTTATTCGTCCTTTTTATCCTTCCTTTCTTGTTTTGTTCACTTGGAAGATTACAGTGGACTCTGAAACCTGGGGCGGCTGCTGTTGTCCACGATACTCCTCACCTGCCCTTCCTCCTCTGTTTGGGCTTAAATATGGCATGCGGAGCAGTTGCTGTGTGGACAGTCTGTGACCTGCTGATGCCCTCTGTCCTTCTGGCCCCTGGACAGCCTGTGGCGTAAGGAGGCCTGCTGCCTTCCTGACACCTGGACAGCCTGTGACCTTTTTGATGATCCCTGCTTTTCTGGAAACCGAGTGTGACCATAAGTACAAAGTTAGGGAATAACTTTAAAATTTGCTTTATGGAAGAAGATATTTTTGAAAAACTCGGTTTTATTTTACAGAATTGCCTTCAAAACCTACAGAAGTTAGCCAGTGGGATATTACAAGGGCATTTGGGTTTGTTTGCATTCCCTGCAACCTGAATCACACAAGTGGCTGGGGTGATGCCTTCGCACCTCTGCCTGAGTTCTGAGGGTCTGTGAACAAACAGACTTCAGTCACATTCACATTTAACCATTTTGCAACTGGGTGCATCTTGCCACACACAGCAGCCTACAATGACAGCTGGCTTCGTCTTTCTTTCTTAGTACACAGAGAGGGAGAACTGGGCCGCACACCTGGTGAGAACCTTGCTTTGCTTCGAGGCATTGTTATGGCCACACTGCCCTGCGTGCCTGGCAGCGAGCTTGGGTTCTGCAGCCCCAGCCCAGGGAGGCCAGGTTCCCAGGGGCCTCGGTGCTCACTGCCCTCTCCCCAGGCAGGCGATGGCGCAGGGTCCCCTCAGCATCCGCCACTGAGTTGACGGGAGAGCACAGGGTCTGACCACTGGGACTCGACCTTATCCTGTGGTGTGTGCGTGTGTGTGCGTGCGTGTGCGTGCGTGTGCGTGCGTGTGTGTGCGCGTGTGTGCGCGCGTGTGCGTGTGTGTGCGTGCGTGTGCGTGCGTGTGCGTGTGTGTGCGTGCGTGTGCGTGCGTGTGCGTGCCTGTGTGTGCGTGTGTGTGCGCGTGTGTGCGCGCGCGTGTGTGCGCGCGCTCGTGTGTGTATGTGTACACGTGTTATGGGAGGCTCAGGGGTGAGAGGATAGAGTGGTCTAAAGATTGTAGGTCTGAGTGTGGAAGACACACAGGTTACCCTTTTATTTTACCCTCTGTTGCTACTTGACCACCTCGGGCTCTAGCTGCGTCTTCCTGCCATCCCCTTCCCTTTCCCTTCCCTCTGTCTCCTCCCTCCTCGTCACTCCTGTCCCCGTTCTGTGTCCTGTCCACTCTGCTCTCCCCCACCCTGGGTGTCAGGATGGCCTGTGCACTGCCTTGTGGTCTCAGTGGTGGGTCTGGTAAATCAGTGCTGGCCCTGCCTTTGCTGGTAGATTCTTTCCTGAGAGCTGGTAGTGTCCCACTGTCCGGCCTCCTCCTGGATGGTCACCTGCCACTCAAAGTCCCTTCATTTCATGGATACCCAGATCCTAATTTCCAAAGTCATGAGAGCCTTTTCTGTGGGGACCTTTGGCTCTTCTCTTGGGTGAATGTTTCTCTTGGAGAAAGTTCACCAACCATCCAGCCTATCACCACCTGTCCCTGGGGCTACCTCCTCAGTGGGTTTGAATGTGAGCTGAGGAAGGGGCCATTTCTGGTTTTGCTCAGGCGGGTCAGTAGACAGGGTCAGGAGTCCTCTGCGATTGATCCCACACTTGGTCTAAGCGGTGAACAGGTCCCTTGCTGGAGTTGGGGTGGCCAGAGTGACCTCTGAGAGGCCTATGGGCCCTAGAAAGCAGGCTGCTCAGGATCTCATTGAGCCAGGGTGGTGCCAGGGTGACTTGGGATGGCTCTGGTGTGCCCTGTCTTCCAGTGCTAAGGGACCCGATGCCTCCCTTCAGAGCAGCTCCTTCTGCAGGGGCAAGGACAGGAAGGGCCTCTGGGGAGCGTGGAGGCTGGCAGAGTCCTCAGAATTCCCTTTGTCGTGCGGACTTTGCATCCAGTGGCCCTGCTACACACCCGCTGTGCAAATGGCAGAGGACTGCGGGGTGCTCCACACCAGCCCCTCCTTCAGCACCATGGCCAGCACCCCCAGCTGGCTTGTGTGTACCCAGGTTTACTTGTGCAGGAGCTTCAGGGCCCAGGCGGACCTGTGCACCCAGCCTGGTGACCCTGCCTCTCAGCACCCTGCCAGGTGATGGTGGCCTCCAGTCTCAGCTGCCTAGAAAGGAACATTTCTGGGGCAGTGGAAGGGCTGGTGCCTGGGTTCCTCTCTGCCTGGGGTGTTAAAGCTAGCTCATGAGGAGAATCTTGTGTTTTGCAATGGAAGGAAAAATGTTAAATAGCAATAAAGAGATTAGGAAGAATTTCAGCATTTTCAACAGGCTGCTGCTTTGCAGTCCCAGGAGAGAGAGGAGGGTTCCTTCTCCCTTGAGAATCCAAAATCAGGAAACCAGAGTGACAGTTCTAGTCAGAACACTTTTTCTAGTTGGCTAGTGACTTGGCTTCTGCTATGTCACTCATTAAATGGATCATTTGTAAAAATCTGAAAGTGCATTCATCCTCACATAATACTTTACACTGTGCATCTTATCTGAAGTTGGACTCTGCCTTCTCAGCACTAAAGAATGCCCCGCAGCTGTTTCCCTTGCCTCCTGCTCCTGGGTGAGGCAAGAGGCTGAACAGGCCGGGGCTGTGCTCCCAGTTTATGTACATAGATGGCGCTTTTGACTCACCCTGTCGTCTGAGCAGAGCCTGGGCAGGAGAACACTGGCATGGTCTGAGTTGGAAGTGTATTTGTCACTGTTCTCTGGGACGCCGGGGAAATTAAAATTAAACCTTTCTGAAGACAGCAGTGTGGAGCCTCTTTCTCAAATGCTAAAACCTTAAGCATACAACCACCCAGGTATGGAAATGAGTGCATTTTATTATGATTTTTATTATGCATTGGGGGTGGTTTTTGATCTAGAAGAGAGGAAAAAAATTTGTGTCAACAAAGTCTAATTTGAAAATGGGGCCATGGGGGGGGGTCTGTATGGGTCTGAGAGATCCTGATTTGTTGCAAACTCCCTTGTGAATATTTGGGTTTCTCCCCCTTTTTTTCCTATCTTCACATATGTGTGCATCCTGCATACGCACACACGTGCGCGTGTGCATACACACACACACACGCACGCACGCACGCACGCACACACACGCACATGCACACGTGCTCACACACACCCAGGCAGCCCCCAGACCCTCATGCACACAGAGGGGGAAAAAATCAGGCTGTTGTCTTGCAAGTGTTACTTATCATATTAATTAAAATCTGGGGACATGAGAACACCACCAGCTGTGTGGGAAATTAACAAACGTTTGATTTGTTGTGTTGCTAATGTGACACTTATTATACAGGTCAGAGTAAAACAATACCTCAGCCAAAATATGCTAATGCGGCAGGCACTGCGGTGGCAGTGGAGCCCGGTGGTGTTTGGAGGACAAGGACAAGGAGGCCCGAAGCCGGCACCTCGGAGAGGGGAACCTGGCTCTCTGCCACAGGCAAGTTTTTAAACACCGAGGCTTTAGCACTGAAAAACACAGGAAAAGAAACTTTCTCTGTGTAATAATTTGTTTAAAAACAACACTACGTGTTTAAGAACAACAAAAATGTATTTAAAATAATTCGGGTTCAAACATAAGGCATCTGTTGTTTGGCTTCGAAAGTGATTTTATTGTGATGAGAAGCAGAATTCTGTCGCGCAGGAACATATGGGGAATGCGCTGCGTGCCTAAGCTGCGGCCGAGCGCCCCGTTTACCGAGGCGGCGACGTCCCACCTGAGGGCCTCGCTGCTTCACCCTGCAGGCTTGGATACCTCCGCCGGGAGCCTAAACTGCTTCTCCAAGCACTGCAAGGCTAAGGGGTCCTGTCAGCGCCCTTCCTAGTTTGGGCCCAGGTCTCCCTCCTCCTGAGTAAGAGACAATCTCACACTTCCCCAAATACTCGGCCGGAGTTTTGTGTTGTACCCTGAACCAACAGCTCAGTGTCTTCTGTTTGGGGAGCGGTGAGGAAATGCGTGCTGTTTCCCTTTTCCCCAGCCCAGGCCACACAGCCTTGGAGTCAGAGCCAGCACTAGGGTCCATGGACTCTGCCTTCCAGGGCCCCTCCCGCCGCACCCCTCACCGAGGGCTGCATTTCCCCAGCCTGGGCGCCCTCTCTCCCTCCTGACTTCCCTTCTGGTGTTTTGATCTTGCTTCTGCGCTGGGTGTATGAAGTCAGGCATTTGTCTGACAGCCTTTGACAGCAGATCATGCAGATGGCGCGGGGAGAGAGGAGCCCTCAGCTGTACTTCCAGCGTGCAGTCCAGATCAAAGGTCAGCGGTGGGGTCAGGGGCCAGGCTGTGCCCCCAGTGCTGCGAGGCCGAGGGAGCCCGGGCAGCTCCTCGGCACTTCTGAGCCTCTCTGCACCTTCTGTGAAAATCCTGCCCTCTGCGCTCCTTCCCAGGTGGTGGGAAGGCTCACTGCGGCAGGCCTGAGGGCAGGTGCGGGCCTGCGCCCTTACCTGCGGCTCCGGGCTCTGTGGATGGAGGACTGCGGAGTGCGGTTTCCGGCTGGATCCCGGGAAGGCTGTCTCCTGGCAGGCAGGCTCTGCTGAGGGCCTTCTCTCTGGCATCCTGCACGATTCTTGCAAGAGCAGAGGTTGACAATGAAGCAAAGGGCTGTTTGTGAGCGGAGGAGCGTGGCGGAGCCTGGGCTGGGGCTGTAACTTTGGGAAGGCCAGGAGTGAGAGCAGCTGTCTGCTGGGAGCAGCCCTGGCCGGAGATTCAACCTCTAAATAAACACGTCTCCTGCTTGGATGCATGCGAGCGCGTTTGGGATAAAATATGAGAGTGTGCACGTAGCCTCAGTCATTAGGAGGCAATTTCCAGCCCTATTCAAGCTGACGGAGCGAGAGGTTGGCTTGCCAGCAACACTTCCTTTGCTCTCAACCCAGTAGCTTTAATTAAGCTGGGGTGACAGTGCTGCTGTTTCCAAATACAAAGACACTGACTCTGGGAAAGAACAGTTTATTTAGTTCTGAATGGATTTTTTCTGCTTGGAAGAGCTTGTTTTTTTCCTAAACATTAAATTATTAATGAAAAAGCAAAAGCTATACAGGGCGAGCGACAGTAAACGTCAGTGGTGGCTGCTGCATCCATGCAAAAGTGGAGGGTACTGGTGGGGTCTCTGGCGGCTCTGTCCCTCGGCCCAGGAGGTGGGCAAAGAGCAGCTGGGTGGGCAGGGAAGGTCCCGGCTGGAGACCGGCTGGGATGGGGCCACAGTGCATTTAGTGATGTCCAGGAGCACCCAGACTGGCACAGAAATATCCAGGGCGCCATTTGAATCTATTAAATAAATCTCCCAATGCCATTATATATATTAAAAGAATCACTTAACGTTGATGAAAAATCCAGGTGTATTACTTCACTGGAGTGAGGGGGCTGAACTGGAAAATAGGCCCCAGAGCAGCCAGATTAAGTGGCTTCAGAGTCTGAGCCCCTCACCCCCCAGGATGAAGCCAGAGCAGAGGAAAGGGGCAGCTGTGGTCAGCAGTTGCAGGACGAGGGCTGCTTGTCCTGCAGCACAGAGTGGTACGAGTGGTCCAGACCCAGGGGGTTGTCCACACACGGGAGAGCTGGTGCTGGCTGACCCCCTCTGCTTCACCCACGCAGGCCAGTCACCCAGTGCACTCTGCTCACTCTCCCTGTGCACTGGCCATCAGAGTCACCGCGTCCAGTGGCTGTGGGACCGGTGACTGCCTAGGAGGGAGCAGCCTACACGTTTCCTCAGGCCCTGGCTGGGTTGTGGCCAGGACTCTGACATGTGTTCTGCACTCTATCTCAGGAGAAGAACTCCCCAGGCCGAGGAGATACTCTCATATGGGAGAATTTTGTCACTGCAGAAGGAGTTTGCCTTTGTTTCTGTTCCTCGAGTTTAGCATCCCCTGTCTTTACCCACCCCTCCTTCCGCTTTCAAGCCCCTCTCCCAGCGCTGGCTGAATGGGTCAGGCCCACCCAGCCTGGGAGAAGCTTAGTGCCACACCAGGCTGGGCCAGAGGCTCCTGGGGGCTGCAGCACACATGCATCTTTCTCTGCTTCTGCATCTCCTCCTAACCGTGCTCATATGCGGACTACACTCTCGTGTATTTTAATTCTGCTTTGCAGAAGACCAAGAAAGTGCATTCACACAATGAAACAGATTTGGTTAAGAAATTTGGGGAATTATTATATGAAAATAGGCCATGTTCCCTCCCGCACTTACAGCCCTGCTGGGAGCTAGGGATCTTGTCGCTGGGCCACAGTGCTGCTGTGAGCTGCCATCCGGTACTGTGGTTTAGTTCTCAGGGTTCAGGTTTGGTTTTCCCGAAACCAGCTCTGTGTGTGTGTGTGTGTGTGTGTGTGTGTGTGTGTGTGTGACAGAGGCAGAGCTGCAGGCCTCCTTTTGCACATAAGTGTAAGTCTTTGTAATAATTGGGAAAGATGTGCCTTAGTAATTTCCTCACTTAGAAATGTACCGAGGAAACCTCTCTGACCTCAGCGTTCGCTTCTTACTCCCTCTGTGGGGCCTGGCACTCAGGAATATGCTTGTCTTCCAAGCGTAGCTAACAAGAGCGTCCGCTGGCCACTCGGTGTCTGTGGCTGGCCACAGGGCCCTAATATATTACTTATTTCCTCTAATCTTCCATAAATACCGAGAAGGGTGTGGTAGAGAGAAAAGAATTTCAAAACATACTATTTGGATTTTAAGGACAGCTTTTGAAAAAGAGCAATTTCCATATATCAACACTTTTTGGTGTGCTCCGTGAAACATTTTGATATGATTTAGCAAAAACGGCTTTTGCATCAGGAGCATTATAGCTGCCTCATCTGCATGTGTAAAGAATGCAGAATGGAATTTCTCTAGGTATAATTCAACGCAAAAAAGATGCACTTCGTTAATACAGCTTTAAGGTGGAAAACTGAAATGCATAGAAGTCAAATCTGGCTTCCAGTTCTCAGAGTGAGGGCAGCATAGTGTTGCTGCAGAGCCAAGCATTATATGTGCCACTTGATTTTCCACATTCGGGGAGACGTGACTATTTTTGCTCAGGCCACAGTCACTGGAGAGGAGCCCTGGCAGAGTGGTTTTCTAGTCAGTCACTGAGCACATGTCCATGGAACCCGAGGTAGATAGCGCTTTCCTTATTAGAGGAAGGGGTGCCATGCTGCAGGATGGCAGGGACCAGGGGGGCAGTGGAAAGCCCTCCCTCCTGGGGCATCTGCAGTGGGCCAGTGGAGGGGGGGCTCAGGGTTGGGTGCGGGGGCTCGGGGTCGGGTGGGGATGGCCTGACCCTCTGCTCGGGCCCTTCCTGAGGCTACTGCTTTGACAGGAAATGGTCTGGGGACGGGTGTGCAAGGTCCCCGAGTTCCCCCTGCACCGCTGCACATCTGGGGGGAGCAGCCCTGGGCTGGAGTTGGACCCGGAAATGCATGTCGATGAGCACCGCAACAGATGATTAGAACACAGTGGGTGTCACTGCACCCACGCTCCGTCCCACTTGCTTGGTTCCATTTCAGGATTGGGCACCTGTGCCGAGGGGCCCCATCCCATCTGCACAGTCTTCTCTTCCCCTCTAACTTCTCTCCCACTACCACTCCAGTCGTCCTCAGGTCCAGTGGTGCCTTTGGAGAACCTCGACAGCTCGTCCCTCTGGCCCTTCCCCCCTTCCCTACCCCAGGCAAACGGTGTGCGCCTCATTATTGCAAGGACCAGGAGGCCCAGTGCTGACTCAATTGTGTCGAGTCTGCAGGCTTTGGACAGGAGCTTCATCTCACAGGCAACAGCTGGCCTCTGTGCGCTGCCACCGGGGCCACAGACATTTGACCTCAGAGGGGTGTGGGGGGTCCTTGGGGGTCTGATACTGTTGCAAGAGGGCTCTCGTCACGACCCTGTAAGGGCCCAGGCACTGCTTCCTCTCAGTGCCCCCAGGAGGCTGGAGGGGACATCCAGCTTCAGGAAGCACAGAGCTCACGGGCACAATGACCGTACAAAGGGGAAGCTGCCTCGGCCTGCCCAGAGTCAGCTTGTCCAGATCTGGGAGTGGCCTCAATGGGTAGGCCAAGGGAAAGCGGTCACCCCGGGAACCGAGCATGTGGTCCGCCACAGGCTCACTTGTTTATTTTGTCCTTGAAAAGTCTGACTTAAACAGCAGCCTGTTTATCCACTTGGGTCTAATCTCTAGTGATGACCAAGGAGATATCGGAGTGGGAGTGCATATCAAAGGGACCCAAATACCCAAGTGCCCTTTTAACTAAATTTACTTTTATCAGGCGCAGCTTAATTGCATGTGCATTGACTTTCTCTCTGCAGCCCCAGTGGAGGGGAGTTGGTGCCACCTGCCTTGTGTGGCCCTGTCCCTGGTCGTCCTGGGGTGGGGTGTGTTGGGGCTCAGGACACTGTGGACACCCAGTGAGTGGGGGCGCTGGGCCATCCAGCAATGCCACTGCGCCTGTCAAGCGGTGAGGGGTGCCGGGTCACGCATGCAGCCAAAGGCGAATGAATGGATTGGGGCTTCAGCGGAGAAGTGACCAGGATGTGGTGTCAGGGAGTGCAGGGCCAGCTCAGGCAGCTAACCCGGGATGGGCTGTCATATGCAATCCAGGTGCCCTGGCAACTGCGTGTGTGTTTGGCAGGTGTGGCATAGAGCATTGTGATTTTCCGTGGAGCTCATCAGGCTAGTGTGGGGTGCAGAGTGGTTATTTCCAGCTCCAGAGTGGACTGGCCAACGCCTTTCCCCAGGCTTTGTCCCAGCAGACTGAGTTCTTAGGACACCTCTCTGGCCTGGGCACCAAACTCTAGGGAGGCTGGAAGCTTTCTCAGAATATGTGCCTCTGGGCAGTTGGGTGAGTGTGCCAGAGAAAGTATTAGCTTCCTGCAAATTAACACCTGTGCTCCCCACATTTGGGAGGCTGAGACAGGAGGATCTTAAGTTGGAGGCTTGCCTGGGCTACTAGTGAGAGCCTGCTTTAAACAAACCACCCCCAAACCAAACTAATAGGAACTGGTGATTTTTCTGCAGAGTGTGAATTAGAATTAAGTCCTCTTCTATTTTATTTTTTTACTCTATGTGTGCAACACATAAGCTTTATCATCATCTTAGTGAGGTCCTAAGCATGCATGTGGCGTCCTGATCACTTCTGCTCCCACATGCTCCTCCCAGGCCCCCTTCCTGCTCCACAAAGTCCGCCTCCTGCCTCTGGCCACTTCTTTTAATTTGCTCTTTAAATTATTTGTATTTTGAGTTTCCTGTACAGGAGAACCACACTGCCCTCAGCCTTCTGTTCTGACTTATTTCACTTGGGGTTATGGTCTCAAGGTCACCAATTTTCCTGCAAGTGACTCATCATCCTTCTTTATCGCTGAGTAGTACTCATTTCCTCTTCTTGTAAATGACACAGGGTTCTGTGATACACGATTTGGGGCAGACATGCAAAAGAGAAGGTGTAATATGGCAGGTGCTGGTTACCGTCATGGATATTAGCAAGCAGACTGCACTGGGGCTCAGCATTATGTTCCAAAGACTTGTTCATGGTGGCATCTAGCACCTTTACTTTCCTAGCTGTGGAGTATTCATTGTGTGGATGTGCCATAGCTTGCCCACCCTGCTGGGGATGGGTCCCTGGGCAGTCTCCAACTTTCTGCTATTCTTAACAGTACTGTGGTAAAGCCTTTGCTCTTGTTCCCTGGGCACCTGGAAGATTCTCTGCGTATGGAGCACAGGAATGTCTCCACCTTCACCTTGTAACAGTGTTGCTACTTGCTTCCCGATTCACTGGAGGAACTCAGGTCTCACTGTGGAATTTGCTTCACGTCCTCAGCTGAGCTTTCTGTGCTTTGTATGCTGTCCATCATGCACCCCAGAGACAGCAGCACCCTAGTTCTAAGCAACACACCTGACCGGCGGCTCATGGGAAACCCCGACACCACAAACGGGAAATAACACAAGACTATCCCAGTGAAGAACCCAGGCCACACCGGCACTGCTTTCTCTCCCCCCATGGCTGGAGCAGGAAGAAACTGGGCAAAGCGGGGAGTCAGGACCTGGGACACTGGCCGAACCCAAGGTGCTCGTGTTCACAGGTCGAGGAGGTGCGTGACGTGGCCAGGAACATTTCTCTAGGGGCGAAATGCATATCGAACAGGGGAGCGCAGTGTAGGGAGGTCAGTGTCCGTCACACAGAAGCGCCTCGACTGCATAGGGGAGAGAAGACCTTGAGAGGATTGCACAGCAGCAGCCGTGGCTGTAGGGTCTGGGGAGCGAGGGAGCCACAGCCTCTGGCCATCTCTGGTGGCTCTGCTGTTCTTGTGCATTTGCCTAACGTGGCTCTTCCTGTGGGCTCCCCAGGCAAAGCCCAGACACCTCCCCCTGGCTGTTGCAGAGCCACCTGCCGCCTGGCTCTGAGAGTGCACCGCTCCCTAGGAGCAGGGCTAGGGCTGGCGGGGCTGTCTGTGCCCATGGAGCCAGCAGCTTCCTGGCGTGGAGAGAGTGTGGGTCTCGTGGGAGTCGTGGGGGGTGTGGGGGGCTGGGGACATCGCCTGGATGGGGCTCTGGGTGGAGGCCTGTGGTGGGGGTTTCCCTTCCCTTCTGGTATCCGCTTGGGCAGATGCCACAGCTGGGGTCAAAGGTGGGGTCTGAGTCCCTCCCCTTGTGGGGGCTTCTTCAACTTTCTAGGACCTCAGAGTGGGGTGCAGATGGCACCCTGGATGTCCCTACACAGTGGCTACAGTGTGTGCTTCTCAGGGTTTCTTTCAGAACACTTGCTCTTGGAAGCTGGTCACTGAGCAGTGTGTTTGGGTGGGAAATGGTTTCCATGGCACCCTCATAGGCTGCTTGATTTGTCCTCCAAAATGTGGGCTTTGAACTAAGCGTGGTGATGCCCATCTGGAGTTCCAGCACTTTGGGAGGCTGAGGCAGGAGGATTGGAAGTTTGAGCTAAGCCTGGGCAATTTAGTAACCTAGAGATATTCTGGATAAAGGGGAAAAAAAGCAAATGAAAATAAAATCAAAAGGGCTGGGGACATAGTGTGAGGGTGGTGGGTTCAATCCCCAGTAGTACAGCAGAGAGGCTGGGCAATCCTTTGTCCTGCAGCTTCTGTCTCTCCCACAGCCGAGAGCAGTCCCGGCGATGAGCCCTGGTATCTGGGCCAAACCCAGGCTTGACAGTTCTCTGTGTGGGCTGGAGCAAAATGGTCTCCTCAGCCTCAGTTTCCTCATCTGTGAACCATGGCAAATCGTAGCATCTTTGACATTCATCTCAACAGAGATGGGATAATTCACTGCGTGTGTCCTCAGTCACATCAGGCAGCTCCTGTGGTGCTTCTCAGGTTGGAAACATCTTTAGAAGCCAGCGTGTCCCTCATCTTAAGGGAGGAGAGTGGAGTTTCAAGACACTGGCCCATCGTTATATGAATACCTAGCGACAGAGCAAAGAGCAGGCTTGTACCTCCATCTGTCCGTCCACCTCCCTCTCCTGTCCCTCACCCACCTCCCGCTCCTGTCCCTCACCCACCTCCCGCTCCTGTCCCTCATCCACCTCCCGCTCTTGTCCCTCACCCATCTCCTCACAAGCCTTCCACCCTTATTTATCCTCTATCCACCCACTTACCTATCCACTCACCCACCCACCCATCCACTCATACATCCACCTATCCACCCATCCACCCACCCACCAACCTATCCATCTACCCACCCATCTGTCCACCCACCCACCCATTTACCCTTGCACCTGTGGGTGTTTAGTAAACATTTGTTGGATGAGTAGATCGTCACTGATGGTCCCTGGATGGAAAAGTCAGAGTTCTGTGCTCAGGGGTCCTGGTTCAGTGGGATGGGGAAATGGCCATGGGATGTGTGTGGCACTGCATAGGAAGAAGAGGGCTGCTTCCTGGGTATAGGTGGGAGCAGGTAGAGGAAAGCCTCAGGTGCCAGCCTGGCCAGGAGGGCGTCATGTCCCTGAGAGGTGAGTTCCTAGCCTGGCAGCACCATGCGCCTTGGCCGTTGTTGATGTGGACTCACTTGGCCTGTCTCCCGGGTCTGACTCGGCCTTCTCCCAGGTGAGGCCTACGAGCTTTCTTGGTGACACCGCTTCCCCCTCCTCATTGCACCTTTTACACAGCGCTCTTCCGACCTCTGCCACAAGGCCCTTGTCTGTCACTGCAGCCTCTGAGGCTGTGCTGTCCAGCTCCTGACATCTAGCTCCATGGTTTCATAAACCAGGGCTGCTGGGTGGCCCCCAGCCTGGCCCACTCACTACAGAACCACAGCTTTCATGGTTGACAGAGCTCCACTCTGATGGACATGGTCTGAGTCTGTGAACTCACTATACAGCCCTGGCTGGCCTCAAACTCACAGCAGACCTCCTGCCTCAGCCTCCTGAGTGCTGGGATGACAGTTGTGTGCCACCCCACTCATCAGAGGGTGGCCAGGGATGCACTGAGTTGTGCATGCCTGGCCCTGTTTCTGCATCATGACCCTGAGACAGAGTTGCTGCATGTTCTTCCTCTGGCTCGTCTGGCTGCTCAGGAACCCCTGAGCCCAGCACACACCTCTGCCTCACCTGAGAAGGTGTGCCTCTATGCCCACACCCTGCCTTTCCTGGCCAGTGCCTCTTGCTGGCTTCAACCTTCTGGAGCTGGGAAGAGGCCCAGGCGGCAGAGAGGTGACTCACAACAGGAGACCTAAACCCGGTGTTGCTTTGTTTTCAACAAAAAAGCAAAGTCACTGAGGATGTGTCTCTGCAGAGCTGGCTCCTCTTTTCATGCCTAGACCTCAGGTCACTTCCTCTCGACCCATCCTGGAGCTCCACTCTGGCATTTCTGCTTCCTGACGTCGGGTGTTGTGAGCTGGTCACTTCCTGTCCCCTGAAACTCAGCTCTCATGTAAAACTACTTCCTACTCGCTGCCCCGGCAGGTGCACTCCAATGCCCAAGGGTCAAAGCACGCATTCACAGTAACCCAAGTCTCTTGGTGCAAGTATGGGTGACTCTTCCATGCCTTTGGGTACAGTGGCAGCCAGGCACAGGTCAGCAGGCAGCGTGGTGTGCATTGTTTCCTGGGACCACCCTCCTCTTCGTTCCTTTGGTCGTATGGTGAGTCCTTGAAAGCACGGCCATGGGGGGTTTATTTACTTATTAAGGTAGCATAGAACATGCTTGAAAATGTTACAGAAAAGACCCTGGGTCCCAGGAGGTGACAGTCGTCAGAGTACATCCAGAAGGCCTCGCCGCCTCTGTCTGTTGCTTGGCCTGGACTGGGTCCACAGGTGGGTCTCTGGCTCTCTGCTGGGTCCCTTTCCTCTTCTGCAAATTCCTGCCATCTTCCACCCCAACCTGCTTATGACGGTTCCTGCCACTCCTTGCGACATGCAGGCAAGGCACACGGTGCTTCTGTGGTGTCCTGGATACACGGCCTCTGAGGGTCGTGCGTAGTCACACATGTTCGTAGATAGTGTGCAGATGCTGTTCTCCCCTTTAGAGTTTCAGGTGTGTGTTCTCTGCTCTCACAGACCTGATCATTCAGACATTGTCTGCCTAAGAATTGTTGTGGGGAATACTGAGCAGATGGCATGAGTTGGAATCTTAAATTGTACTGCACGAAAACCTGGTGAGGACCAGCTGTCTCCTCGCCTGTGGAGCTGCCTCTGACTTACTCACCTGTGTTGCAGGAGGTAGTTTTAAATTAAAGATGCCTTTGCCTCTTTCCTCCTGGGGCATTTGAGGTCTCTCTAGCCCCTCTGCAATCCTCCAGGCAGTGGCGGCTTTGGCCCTGTGACTTCCCTGACTATAAATCATGCCCTGCTCACCTGGAGCCTGTGATTTTTCTTTCTTGTCGAGACAGGAAGGCACTAGAGCAAGACAGCACTGGGCAGCAGCCATACCTAGGGGGCATAGATGTAGGAGCCAAGAGGAACGCTCCCTCCCGTACTGAGGAGAGGAAGAGCCCCTCCGCCTCGATCAGCAGCCTCTTTGGGAAGGAGAGGGCTGTAGGCAGGACCAGGAGCAAGGAACCCAAGGCAGGAGCCCAGGCCTCAGGGTTGCCTCTTCCGAGGAGCCAGGCTGCTGGTGGGGTCCTGACTCTGCTGTCCCCAGCAGCAGTGA
The DNA here is from genome assembly GCA_004027595.1 of Dinomys branickii. Classification (NCBI taxonomy): domain Eukaryota; kingdom Metazoa; phylum Chordata; class Mammalia; order Rodentia; family Dinomyidae; genus Dinomys; species Dinomys branickii. The sequence goes on along the minus strand of PVLD010001215.1, from coordinate 186,309 downwards.
GCGCTGGGGGCCTCCTGTGCCTCCAACAGCACACAGAGTAGAGGGGATCCTGTGTCAGGCATGTGGGAAACACAGCAAGGGCCACTACAGAGGTGCACACAGGAGGAGCGGGCCCGGAGAAGGCAGGCTGTGCAGCATGACGGGGGCTGCTGTGTTTAATCATGGGGGCTCTTCAGGCAGAGAGAAGGAGTGGGGAGGTGCGAGCCTGGAGGTGGCTGGGCAGGGCTTGGAGGTGATGGTGGGAGGTGCAGGTGCAGCCCATGTGCAGTGGGTGACCGAGGAAGGGGGCCCACGTTGGGCACTCACTGGCTTTGTTGAGGAAGGTGTAAGCCTGAGGTTAGGGCCATGGGGCCTCTGAGCAGCCTCTGCTGAGGTGACGGCCACCTCAGCTGTGACAGTGACAGGGCAGGGGCTTTGGGGACCTTTTGCACCTGGAATCCACCGTAAAAATGTGGAAGCTGATGGAGGAGGATAGGGTGGGAGAAGGAACCGGCACTGCTTCTAGGTTTCAGGCTTGGTGGCTAGGGCTGGAAGTCTGCAGGACCACAGGGAGAGCATTGCTCTCTGCTCTCTTCAGTTTCTGGCCCATGGTGTGGCATCCAGGGTCACAGCTGGGTCACAGCTGGGTGGTGGCTCTGAAAGCAGATCACCATGGGGACACTGCTGCAGGGCGCTGGGTGCCGGGACAGGTGTGGTCAGCAGATGCTCTTGGGACAAAGCCAGCCCATGGGCTTCAATGGCGGTGAAAGTGACACCTGTGAAGTCACGACGTGAGACCTCAAGAGTCTGCATCTGAAGACACGTGGAGCTCACCATAGATTCTGGAGCTTCTGGAAGTTCAAGTTTCTTCAAAGTCAAGAGTTAAAAATAATTTAACCCAAAACCAAAGTGTGATGTACACCTGCGTACGTGTGTCAGGTGCTCGCCATCGAGGTTGCCCACACCCTACCTGAGCTGAGCCCTGTCTTCAGCACGGCAGACTGGCTTTCAGGGGTAAAGCAAAAGGGCCGAGCAAGTCCTCACTGCCGCCCCCGTGGGTGCCCCACTCTGCTCCGCTAACCAGTGCTCGTGTGCTGATGTGGACCAGCCTCACTGTTTGCTCGAGCGCACTGGTGATGCGGGTCCATGCCATGGCCCAGACACACACAGTCAGCCTCTGGGACAGCCCAGCTCTGCCTGGTCCTGCGCTCTCCACGGACTGTCCACATCCCCAGGGGCATGTGTCCTCACCCCCAGAGGCCTGTTGCCCACGGCTATCCATGCTATCCAATGGGGACAGTGACCCGGGGCTTCAGGGCCAGTGTCAGTGGTGGGAGCAATCATGCCAGGGAGGACACTGCCCTTGGAAGGTCCCTGCACTGTGAGTGGAGTCAGCCCAAGTGGCCACTGTGTGCTGAATCTCCTCTGCCACCAAGTGTGGTTCTGTGTGCTCAGCCTCCTCAGTCCTCCTGCTGCTCCTGCAGGAGAAGATCGCATGCTTTTTCCTGTTTACCCAAGTTCTGTGACCACAGACAAGACACCTGCCTGTGCCAAAATTGAAGAACTATTTGTTCAGAAGCATCAGAAAACCTGTATGAAAGCTGTCAGGAGTGGTTTTCTAGTTGGCTTGTGTCCATGATTGCATTACCAGGGAACTCCAGACTTAATCTAATCTCGAGATAATCTTGACACATAGGCAGCTGTCCCTGCCCGGCTTGGTTCCATTCAGTGTCCTTCCTGTGGCTTCCAGGGCCCAGCTCTTGAGAACTGGCTCTGAGGAGCCATGGTCAGTCCTGTTCTGGACACAGCGACCCAGGCACAGACTGACTTGCGCGTGGGTGACATCTCTTCCTCCCGGCCAGCCCTGTGTGGGTGCTGCGGGCCCTGGCACATTTGGGAGTGAAGCCCGCAGGCTCCGAGCCCTGGCAGATGCAGGTGCGGGTGTGGGACCCCCTGTCTGTGTCCTGAGGATGTCTGCGCCGGTGAGTCTGGTGAGTCTGCTGCGGGTGCGTTAGGGTGACAGTGCCAGTCACCCCCGTCAGCCAGCTGAGAAAATCTCCCACGGGCTCCACTTCCTCTTTGGGACCTTCCTCTGCTCCAGCACCGTCGGCACCACTCGGAGACTGGAATGTGGTTTTGTCCTTTGCGTGTGCACAGATTTGTAACTGCAAAATGCTCTTTGAGGTCTGGCTTTCTAAAGCTTACTCTAGGCGGGGAGCCCTGGAGTTTTAGCTGGTGCCTACCATCCAGGCTGCGGGATCCTCTGTGGCTCCCTCTGTTCCCCACACCCCTCAGAGTAGGTGTGGACAGGATCCAGGCGGTGAGGAGGGGCTTCCTCAATTCCCACCATGGCCCAGGTTTGTGTTGGCGCCGCCCACTCTGTGGATCAACTTTCTGACTGTTGAAGCCACTGTGGCTCTCATTGTCTAGGAAAATTTCATGTATTTATGTATTTCTTACTGGAGATTGGCCCCAGGGCCTTTGCACCAAAATGCATCACATACATTTCTTCAGACTGGGTCTATAAATCCCTATGTCATCAAGTTGCACAGGTTCGGCTTGAACTCGGGACCCTCCTGTTCCAGCCTCCCGCAGAGCTGGGACATAGATGTATGCCATCGTGCCCAGCTGGAACTCTGGACATCCCTTGTTAGCTCTTGTTCTCTTATTGTTTCAGTGGAGCTGAATTCATTTTCCCCAACCATGCACTGACCATACGGGTGGAGAACCAGTCTCAGCATCTGTGCAGTGCTGGCCGGGAGCAGAGCACACGATTGTCCCCTTCTCCAGCTGCAGCCCCCCCCCCCCCCCCCGTGCTGTGTGGCAGGCTGGGCTGCTTCTGGGGTCTGGGCAGAGAGGGATCTGAGTCCTGTCTGTGGTTTCCACCCCTAGGCAGCTGAGGTTGGAAACTCCACATCTGTCCTTGCCCAGGGACCATGGTCCACAGCTGAGCGGACAGACCCTCGGTGAGAAGCGAAATGTTACCCAGTACTACTCAGTGCACACATGTATATGCTCATGCAAACGAATCAGACAAAAGCTTTCCGCGGGCAGTCAGATTACGAGTAGTCATGTGGAGCAGGATGTTCCTAACCTTGTATGCCTGAGTTCTTGGAGAAGCGGCGACTCTGAAGACAGATACCAGGGATGATGCCCGGAGACACAGAGGCAGAGGTAGGGACCTGTGTCTAGCTGGCCGGACCCCAGGGTTCTGCGCCAACCCAGAGGCTGGAGAACGTGGGAAGGATCTTCCAGGAGTTTCCCAGGGCGCAGTGCTGCTGGAACTTGGGCTTTAGATGTCCAGCCTTAGACCCAGGGGCTGAGGTGTTTGCCAGCCCCACAGTGACCACAGCCCAGGGAAGTTTAGAAGGTGCTGACAGATGAGACCCCTAGTTGTCATGGAAACTCAGAGGAGGGGCAAGAGTCCCTGTGTTCCTAAAACCCCGTTTCTTGCTGCTTCCTGTGGTAGCTGGAGTGTACCTGTGGCAGTGACCATGCCCTTGCTAAATTTGGCTCTGCAGTCACGCGCCTGCTGCATCTGTCCCTGAGGCCTTTTTTGGTGGCACTGGGGATTGAATGCAGGGCTTCTGCATGGAGTAATGCCTACCTGGGAGGCTTTGGCCTCCTGTTTGTGACATCTGAGGCATTCGGTGGTCACACTTGGGGGTGATGGTGTCTGAGGCTGGGGCTTGGGGTGGCCCTGAGCACTGGCAGTGCACAGGACACAGACCGACCCTGCACTTGGGGATTAGAGGGTCTAACTTTGAGGACCAGTGGTGACACAGGGGACAGGGCTCGTGTATGCCAGCCTGGGAGGGGCAGGCGTTTTGTACGATCATGGGGGGCATGGCACAGTGAGTGGGGGGGCAGGGTCCTACCAGTGTCCCTTACTGGGACATTTCGACCACTATTTGCAGTGGTCTGATGCTTAAGAATCATGAGTTTCCAGTGACTGTGGGGGTGGAAGACACTGCTCTTTCCCTGAAGCTAGGGGATCAGCAGACCTCCAGGACCTTTGCAGTGAGCCCCAGAATTGGCTTCTAGCCTGCTTTGAAAAAGTACATCTTCCATAAATAGCAAACTTGGCAGAAAAGCTGGATGAGGTCCCATGATTATATAAAAACTAGTGTTCATTTTACATAAAATGTCAAGCTGGTCTTTAAATAGCAGTCTCAGAAGCACAAGCCATTTTATTATCCATTAAGTCATTTAGCATCCAGGATACAATTTTCCTAAGTTATTTTCCCCAGAGGCTTGCTGATATACAGCCTTCCTGCAGAATGGGTGGCGGGAGACTCCTCGGGGAGGAGTCTCCCGCAGCAATTGCTCATGCACCTGCCTGCAACGTAAGGGAACCGCAGATATCAACAGTGAGGCAGGATGTGCAAAGGAGACCTTTGGGGTGCTTGAGAACTCTGCCTGTGCTCTGTGCCATTCAGCTAAGCTTTCACTTGTGCTGTTGTGGTTGATTCTCTGGCAACTGCAGTCACGGATCCACAATTGTGTCCCCATGCTGGGCGGGACACTGCATCAGGCACATGATGATGTACTCTCTGCTCCACCCATGCCCTCTATGCCAGAAGTGCCTGCAGGACTCAGGGAAGTGTGTGGAGAGCCAGAGGTCACCCTGCAGGGCCTGCAGCAGCCTCCACCGCCAGCAAGCTCCAAGGGGCATGGCCGTGGACTGAGGAGCAGACGCTACCGTCTGAGGTGCTGCGGCCTGGGCTGGCTGGAGTCGTGGAGGGGCTTCTGCCTGGAGTGCCGGGGTCCTGTCCTGCCCCGCCCTGCTGTGACATCTCCTGAGGACTTGCTGCTTGGAGGGGACGTGGATACTGTGGAGGGTTCTGAATCCCTTCAGTGAGGCTGCAACACCACAGAGAAATCTTCAATCCATTCAGAAATTGAGACAGGCAGGAGGGAAGTGAAGATCTTTATCAGGTGTGATAAAAAAAAGTGGTGAACGCTGCTGCTGAACACCACCCAGAGGAAAAGCAGGGTCTTGAAAACATGACTCTGCATCCTCATCCACTGCAGCCACCAAGTCTGGTGCTGTGACCTCTGGCTCTTCCCAAGGTCAAAATGACCATAAGTGGGAAATGTTTTTAATTGATTCAGGACATCTGGGCAACCAGGACGGCGTAGCTGTCCCTCAGGAAAGACCCTCAGAAAAGAGGACTCCAGAGCTGCTGCAGGAAGTGGCCAGGATGATGGGACGAGTGTGTTCGAAGTGAAGGGAGGGCTCTGAGGGGGTTTGTGGCAGTGTGTCTTTCAGTGCAATAACTGAAAAAGTTATATACTCATCGTAGTTTTGATCATACCTCTTACACCAGTGGCCCCCTGGGTCTCCCAGGAGTGGATCTCACTGTGTATCAGAGCTGAAGCGGTCTTGGAAATGGTAGAAAGAAAGTTCCAGTCCTTTTGGGAAAGCCTGGACCCCATTGGCATCCCTGTGCAGTGTCTCTGTGCAGTGTCACAGTGCAGCATGTGGTCCATTGGGTCGTGGTGCTGTGTGTCAGGACACTGACTCAGTGAATGAAAGGGTGACCTTGTAAACTGGTGTGTAGAGTGATCCAAACTCCCGAGCTACTGGCTGCTGGGAAGCCAAGCCAGTCTGCATCTACCCATCCTTCACAGAGATCTCAACACCTCTTAGTACCCTCGTAACAGATGAATAATCCATCGTAATAGAAGAATAATCCATCAACACAGAAAAGTTACCTCTCCCCAAACCTACCCAGTATCATTTTGTTGAAGACCCTGGGGCCCCTTGTGGGTGACACGAGTAGCAGTCCATGAGTCGATCACCCTTTAATTTCATGTGGTGAAATGAGGCAGAAAAATGCAAAGAACAAACACATTTGGAACTGAGAAAGTTCGCCACTTGTTGCTGTGCTTCCCCCAAAATAAAACCTAGCTGGAAACTTGAAAACTCAGCTTATCCTGGTCTTACCCACCTTACAGAGCAGCCACTGAGCAAGAGAACAGTGAGAGCAAGTTGTAGAAGCAGCGGGGAGATGGAACCTCCAGGCCACGCCCCAGAGATCACCCCTCTTCCACCAGGCCCTGCCTCCTGACAGCAGTCAACTCTGAACCCAGGGTCCATCACCTTCCAAAATCCCACCTGTGAGCGCAGGAAGCTTTGAGGACATGTAGAGGTGAGCTGTAACAGACAGCTTACAGGAGGCTGGGGTCATTCCCTCAGCACTCACAATAGGGCTTCCTTCTGACATGATAAAGTTATTCCAAATTCTATATGCACTAAACCAGTATTTAAAGACCAGAAAAACTTGTAAAAACCCATGTTATGTCTTCAATAGTAGTGACTCAAGTGCCTTGAGGAGTTGGTGGACACCGGGAGTGTGTGGTGCTGTGAGGCAGTCCCAGGGCACAGCTACGAGTCCTGCTTTGGCCCTGCGGGGAGAGGATTGGCATCTGTCCTGCGTGCTTCCCCAGTGCAGGCGGGGCATTCTTAGAGAGTCCCGGAAGGTGTTGGGCCACCTGCAGGAGAGAGTAGGTCCCCAGATTCCACGTGTCACATTGCACCTCAGTGGATGGACAGGTTAAAGGCAAAACATTCCATCATCCAGTAAGAAGTACAGAGGGCGCCCTGTAATCTGGTGTGAGCATGCTTCTTTCCCACACTCACGGGAGTAGACACAAGGTAGGTTTGCTAGATTTGGTGACAAAAGTATTTCTGTCTCCTGAAAATAAGTACAAATTAACATAAAATGACAGTCCAGGTAAAAATATCTTCAACAGGTGACAGAAACATGCAAGCCAGGGTGGAAATGACTGTGCACAAAACCAACCAGGAAAAGCAGAAATATAGGCAGCTAGTAACCCCTGACGGTGCACCATTTCTCCAGCAGTTACTAAGGTGTTAATTAAAATGAGGCGTCCTCTCTTGTCCACCAAGCTGGCAAACAAGGGATCTGCCTGCTCTCAGCATGGGGAGGGTGTGCATGCCAGGCCAGTGGAAAATGGGACAAAGCTCTTCTCTGCCTCACCAGGCAGACGCTCCCTACTGGCAGGTGGGCCTGCACCTCCTCGTGTAATATGCTCTGAAAAGCAAATCAAAGCCAGGTGCAGTGGCACATACCTAGGATCCCAGCACTCTGGGAGGGTGGGGCAGGAAGACTGTGAGTCAAGCCCAGTCTGACCAACTTTGAGATGCAGTGACCCTGTCCCAAAATGAAAACTAGAAAATATAAAAGGGCCAAGGATGTATTTCAGTGTGAAGATCTTGGATTCCATTCCTAGTGCCATCAAAAAAATAAAAAAAGAGAATCAAGAATATGCCAGGATTTATATAGTAATCCATGCAGTGTCATTTATGATTACTTGTTTATAATTGTCAAGCATTAAAAACATCCTAAACGTCCATTTAAAGTTTGAAAACTGGGGCAGATGCAGGAAGCACTGCGCTTGCCAGCACTGAGCCGATGGTAAAAACGTGCACAGTGAGCGGCTCGGGGAAAGCACACGGAGACAGCAGAGGGGCGGGTGATGGCGGACGGCAGCCACAGCCCATCTAGGATGCCCTTCCCTCCCCTGCAGGGACCCAGAGAAACAGCAGGAAGTGAGGAGGGCGAGGCGTTGTGTGTCCCCGTGTGCTCCCCGTCGTGGACTCTGGCCACCCCCTCCTCTGACGGCCTGCAGGAAGATGATTGCGGAGGCAGCGAGTGGACATTGCTGTCGCTGCACTGAGCTTTGCGTTTTGGTCCTGACTTCTGGCCTCCACAGCCACCTCCTGTCCAGAGTAGCACAGATTCTGAACCAATCCACTTTCCTTGATTTAAATGCTGTGGGCTCTTAGGGGTGGGTGCAGTGGCCCCGGGAGCTCCTGGTGTCCTGCCTGGACAGGCCTCTCAGGGACACCAAAGCCCTGCTCCTGTTACCTGTGTGAATCTGGGGCATCCTGGGGGCTCAGTGGCTTGTGAGACTCTCCTATTTACAGAAAGTGGCTTCGCCTAAGGACCATATGACACGATTACACTAAGTAACGTCAGCTGTTTTTTGTTTTTTGAGCCTGGGCCTCACTGTATAGTTGAGGCTGGTCTTGAACTCACTATGTAGCCCAGGCTTGCCTTGAACTCACAGTGGTCCTCCTGCCTCAGCCTCCCAAACGCTGGGATTGCAGGCGTGCGCCGTGTGCACAGCTGTGCTCACTGATTTCGTGGGTCCAGTGGAGACTCGGTGACCCCTCACATAGCTTCCTTCCCTCCTGGTTGCTTCCTGGTGCCGCGGAAGGTGGAGCCCAGCACCTGCCTCCCCTCCAGGGCAGCCCAGCCAGCGCAGGTGTCTCACCTGCGCGCTGAACGCCATGGAGCAAGCGGCACCCCATGCCAGGGGTTCAGAGTAGGTGCTTTTGTTAACAAACAAATCTTTTAAAAGTGTAAGAAGGGAGAAGGGAAGGGGAAGTGGAAGGCGCGGCAAAGCAGTGGTCTTCTCAGTGGCGGCAGTGGAGCCTCCCGCTCCTCCTGGAAACTGGATGAATGGAGAGTCCCCCTCGGCAGTGACAGCCCAAAGTGTGAGAATGATAAACGGCTTTGGCCTTGATAATTTTTATTAAGCACTAAATGTCACATTTAACCTGCATTACTGAAAGCAATTACCCGTGTATCAACAGTCAAGCAGTGCCGGGTGCCTCGCTGCAGACGCACGCGCGGCTCCATCTGGGAATAAGGATTTTCAATTAGGAGGCAAATAGCTGTGGAGGGGCCGGGCCCTCGGCAGTCCCAGAGGAGGCCGCGGCACAGGCTTCCCATGCGCTCCGGCGGTGTCAGCGACCGTCCCAGCCATCTGCCGCTGGAGCAGCCGCACTTTATCAAATCTCAATATTTACAGACGCTGATCAGCTCAGGGGCCAGGATGGCTCCCTGCCAGGGAGTGCTGGGAAACTCATTTTAAGGTGTGTTGCAGGAGGCTAATTAATTTACAAGCACCTGTTTCCTTGCTGGCACTGGTGTGGCGGCAGATGAGCCGCAGCCAGGAGGGAGATTTTATCTGGCTAAATTGATTTCGATTGATTTTAATTTGCTGGTGGCACAGTTGTAGTAGGTTTGATGTGAGCAGAGGCCCAGGCCCCCAGTTCCTCCCTGCTCTCTGTGGAGTGGCCCTGCCCTTCCGGGAGGTGGCCTTGATAAGGAGGCATCTGTGACAGGCAGCAGTGGCGCTGGGTCCCCGAGAGTGGCGTCCACTGTGTCTGGTCAGATGTTTGAAGTGGGGCTACCCTTAGCAGTCTGGTGCCTGGGTAAACTGGAATTCTAGCCAACAAGGGCATTTTAGCAATGACGTCCCACAGGCCGCCCCTGGACTGTGTCCTAGCCACGGTCTACCTGATGCTCATGTGAGCCAGGCCTCCTGGGCTTCAGCCTCAAGCTGGGCGCCCTCCAGTGCCCCTCTTGGGAGCCCAGCTTTGCCTGCTTCCCGGGAGATGCTCCGCCCAAGGTCATGGGGTCGGAAGTCAGAGGCAGGATCCATGTCACTGTGTTTGTCACCAAGACAGCCCTCACCCCAAGTCCCAGGGCTGTCTGTGGTCAGGGGCCCTGGTGCCCTCCTGAAGACAGGCGCGGTGTCTGTTGCATTTCCTGTCAGCCCGTGCGGGTCCCAAGGACTCAAGTGTCCCTCCTGGTGTGGCAAATGTCAGGCTACTCGGGGCGATTTTGACAGCTCTGTGGTGATAGGGAGCACGAACAGGGAACAGTGCATCGGAAACATTTAACCCCTGACCCTCTGACACTTACTTGAAAGCAAATGTGTGTTTTCAACTTTATTTTTGTGGTTCTGAGAATGAGCGCTGAGGCCTTGCCCTGAGCCATACCCAAGCCCTGCTTGTTCTCTAGTTGTTTCCAGCAGCAGGGATTGAGTCATGGCTTCTGCACAGAGCTTTATCACAGCCCTTTGCTTTTATGTTCAGAGTCTTGCTAAGTAGCTAAGTTTCTCAGGCTGGGTTCAAACTTGTAATCCTCCTGCCTCAGCCTCCCAGATGGCTGGGGTGACAGTGGTGCGCCTGACTGGGTACTTAAACTTCTTAGAGACCAGGTTGAAGAACATGCTTGTCTACCTGTGGGCCATGGCAGGGGACCTGGGAAGATGCTGGAGGAGGGGCTGGGCCTGGCCTGTGTGGATATGGATATGGATACGGGCTTGACTTGGCTTGGCTTGGCTCAGCTCTGTCTGGGCAAGGGTGGCATGGCTCTGGTGGCTCCGTCCAGTGTGGGAAGCAGCCCTGCTGACCTCAGTGAGCACTACCCTCATGCTCCGTCATGAGCACTGACAATGGGGAGGGCTGCTGGGGACACGACATCCACTCTTGGCAGTGAAAACACATCTAGCACTTTGGGCTTCCGTGGTGACTTTGGGCTTGTGGGTCCCTTCCCAATGCCAGGAAAGGAGTTCTCTGTGACTATTTGGCTGGCTTTTGGCCCAGAGTCTTCCTTAAGAGCCCCCAGTGGGATCAAATTCCCAGTTAGCATGCAGCGTTTTCACTGCACAGAAATCCACAGCTGTGTTGGTGTGGAAATGTTTACCTTAGATGTTTTCTCCATCTCTATGGGCTAACACACTGCATGAAATGTGTAAGGCCTTGTCTAGGTGCGTTTGATTACAGAAATGAATCAAGTATTCTCCAAGGAATGAAAAAATAAGAACCCACAGGAGAATTCCTCGTGTGTACCAGGAGAGGCTGAGCCCTCTAAGTGACCAGTCGGCGCTGCCCTGTGGGCACCGAGGACCGTGTGGTTCCATGAGTGAGTGCTCAGTGCGCTTCCTCGTGAATGGTGCTCCCGTGCATCTGAAGATAAGCAGAGAGTCTGGCTGGCCAAGGGCTGGGTAACACCCATGTGGGATGGGACAGGACACAGGGGAGGGGCGCACACAGGGAACCTCGAGTCTGCCTGGCTCCACAGCTCTCACGCTAGGATGAGTGAAGCTCGTACCTGTGAGTGTGGACGCAAGTGTGTACGCAGAGGCATGTGCATGTTGAGAGTGGGCGTGTGCCCAGTGTGGGGCTGTGCTGATGGACTTTCCTGGGTGTCTGGAGTCTGACTGGGGCTCTGAACATGTGCACAGATCCTGGAGTGCGGAGCACTGCTGTCCATAAGGAATTCAGAATGGCCAGGAACATAGATGAGGGGACCGTCCGGGGGCCTAGAGGACACGACCCTTGCCCTGGGCAGTCTGAGAGCCCAGGCATCTCACCCGCCCCATTGCTACCCAGGGTGCATGACCCAACGAGGAGGAGGGCCGCTTGGGACGGTCCCTGCACAGCTCACCAGGAAGTCCGTGGTCCCCTCAGAAGACCCCAGAGCCTGGAGAGCTCCACCTGGAGGCCCCTCCCCCAGCACTGTGGCTCAGTACTGGCCACTGTCCATACCCTCTCCTGTGCCACTCTCTACCTGCTGTCTGGACTGAGGAAGGAAGGGCAGGGAGGGCTGTCAAAGTGCCACAACAGCTTCCTGGGGACTCAGTGTCTCCAGCCAGGTGCTGCACACAGGCAGCAGAAGCACACTGACAAAGCTGTGCAGGCTAGAGGCTCCTGGTTGGCAGAGGGGCTGTCTTCCCCGCGAGTCTCCGCACAGCAGACGGCAAGCTTTCTGCTGTGTCCTCTTAGAGGGGCATGGGGGCCTCATCCACCTGAATCATCCTGAACTCCATGACCCTGGGGTCAGAGCTGCCACACAAGTTCTGGGACCTAGACATTCACACCCCAAACCCCCATGCTGTGCGGCTGCTTCTGTCTGCACCAAGCCCTGTGGCAGACCTGCCCTTGCCAGCTCTGGGCTCCAAACATAGTGTGGTGTGGCTGCCAGTGCTGGTGACCTAGAAGTCAGGCATTCATGTGGGCCAGGAGACACATGGGAGTCACCTGCAGCAGGATGCCACCACTGGGAACCTCCCAGGATGGGCAGGAGTGGGATGCAGGAGTGGGAGTGGGAGTTACCTTGCTGCGGGTGTGGATCATTGTTGTGAGCCAGTGATGGTTGGTTATGAGCCAGTTGGGCCACACCTATTGTCTGTTCTGTCAAGCCCTCCTTTGTGACAACACAGATGTGTCACCCATGTGGGGGGTCTCATTTCAACCTGCGGGCAGCAGGTCCAAACACCAGAAGCTGAGAAGTGTCCCTGTGTTTGCTTGCTCAGGGCAGGGTGAGGGGCAGGGGCAGTTGCTGGCAGAGTTGCGCTGGGCATGGCCGGGGGCTGGGTCCTGAATGTGTCACTGGCCAGAACTACTGACTGAGCAGAGCCCCTGCTGTCTGCTCTGACCTGGACCTGAGCACTGTCCAACACAGTGGATGGTGCTTTATTCCAGCCCAGGTTCTGGGCAGAGCTGAAGCGAGGCCTGGGTCCTGGCATGGCCTAGGTGTAGCCATGGTCCTGAGCTGCTTACACTCCGCCTGTGCGGGGAGGAGGCCGAGAATGCAGCACCAGCAGGCAGGAAGCGAGGCAGGCCCTGAGCAGGGGGAGCCGGGATTTACATTTCAAGAACCGCCTGGGGTCCCGCCAGACAGGGCTCATTAATTTAAGACAGTTGAACCTTGGAGAGTGGAGTTCACAATTCAATTATGGAGGGAGATAATCTTCCCCGGGGTGGCTTATTTAGCTTGTGGCTTTTAATTAATTCTGCTCGGCCAGGGAATGCTGCGGAGCATGCCTGGCCTGCTCTCGGGGCTGCAGTCTTGTTTTGGGGATGCTTGGTGCAGCATCCAGCCGTGCCATGCTGCTGCCCCCTGGGGTCCAGGTGAGGCCCCTGCTGCGGAGCTGTGTCCCGCCCCCCCAGAACGTGGCTGGGGACACCTCCCCCTGCCCTGGCTGCCACAGTGGCTCTTGGGGTGTCAGGTCTGCTTCAGCAGTGCTTACCATTTCTGTGTTCCTGCACACACATGCCCCTCCAGGAGTCCCTGCCCTGCCCCGGGTGCCCAGGGTCCTTGGCCCTCCCTCTTCCTCCCATCTCGGGGAGGGGAGACTCCTCAGCTCTTGCAGAGAGGTTAGGCTCAGAGACGGCAAGTGCACCAGAGCAGACTCTCAGAAGCAGCACAAGACAGCGATGATGGTCTTTCAGGGAAGGGGGTCCCCTGGGGACTTGCATCACCACAGTGTGCTCCTCTGTGTCCATTTATTCACCTGTGCCATGCTGTGTGTCGAGTGCCCCACCAGCAGGAGGAGCCGGGCAGGGCTCCGGAAGCAGCACCGGCCTCAGGGACCTGATTCGGCCAGGTCCCTTCTGAGCACCAGGACAGACCTTCATGGAGCGGGCTTGGACTCTCATCCACTTGCACCATCCCCTTGGGAGCTGGTGCAGGAGCCAGGAGGCGGGGTATAGGGTGTGCTCCCAGCCCACTGGGTGGAGATAGTCAGGGTCCTGGCCTTTGGGGGGTGTGCAGGCCTGTCTGTGCCCCCGAGCCTGGAAGGCACTGTGCCTCAGGACATTCAGGACTGGGGCGTGGGGTGTTGTTGGGAGCGCAGTGTTAGCACCAGACCCCAGACCGGCCGACTGTGGTGGGCGGGAGCGGCGGGGCAGCACGGGGCCTGCTGCCCTCCTGGCAGCACCCTCTCTCTGTGAGTAGCTGTGTGGGTGGTTCTATTCCTAGAGAAGGGTGAGCTGGGGTCGTCAGTGTCATCCAGGTTGAGGCATCTTGGCTGATGACCACGGTGGCCCCGACCGTTGCTTCTGGCCTTTGCCGGCCGTGCACAGGGGCACCAGTATCTGTCATTCCCAGCTTTGATTCTTTTGGGTGGAGATGCATGTTTTGCTTTTACTTTCAAGGATTTTTCACTGGAAATGGGAGGCCTCTTTGTGTTGTTTCAATTTTAAAAGTGTTAAGACACAATGTGCCAACTGTTCTGCTTACCACTGTGAGTACAAAGGTCGGGTCGACCTTGCATGGACCTGAAGGACACTCCTGGGAGGAAGTGAAGTCCCTGGAGGCTGCTGCAGTGGGACAGTGGGATTGGTCAGTTCAGGGAGCAAAGCAGACACTTTCCGGACTGCTAGCAATCTAGACCCAAGGGACTCTGATTATGAGCCGGGGAATGGAAGTCCCACGAGTGCACAAGGAGTTTGGCTGCTTTTGGATCTTGCATGTGTCATAGGTAAGGAGGTTTCTGGTCCTATGTTGTTTCTTTCCAAGATTTGTGCTCTTGTCTTGTTGGAGTGAATCCTCCAGTATCTTTCTCAAACAAGGTGTGGAGGTAAACTTTCTGAATGCCTGTGTCTTGAGTGTCTTTTTCAAGGTCCTTTTGGCAATAGTTTTGAAGACATTGGCCCATTACCTTCTAGATGCAAGCCAATTGTGATAATCTGATTTTCTTTCCAGTGACTGTATTAGGAGTAATGACTGGACAAAATCCAGGCCAGTGAATTATAAGTAGGAATTTGCCAAGGAAGGATCTTGCATTTCTAAACAGCCATAGGGAAGCCCTTCCACTCAAAGGCAGTGCCGAGAAGCCAGGTCTGAGGTCGGAGGTCTTCATGCTGCTGAGTTCTGGGGACAATGCCCCGCTGTAGGTGGTGGAAGAGGGGAGCCCATGGGGCGGAGGAGGAGGTGCTGGGTGAGTAGGATGAGGCGGCGATGGTGACATTGCAGCTCTAGCTGTGTGTGTCCAGGGCAGCACTGGACACTGACACAACTGGCTTGGTGAGGAACTGACGTTGCACTTTAGTTTTGATTGAAACTTAATCTAAATATGGAGTCACGGGAGTCAGTGACTTCCCTTGAGCCGCCTGTCTCCTTGCTGTGCTGTGCGTGAGCTGTGTCCGGGGCTCCATGGCCAGGGCTCTGGGGCTGGTACTCCACGTCCCTGAAGCTCTTGTCTTTGGGATTTGAGTGAGGCCGGCTCCAGGTGCCTTCCTTCTCTGCTCCCACGTGGGGACGCTGCCTCCATTCAGCTGCTCCCTGTCACGTGCCCGAGCCGCGCTTCTTTACTTCTCTGTGGAGCACCAAGGAGATCCACTGAGCTCACTTTGGCGGTCACTAGGAACGAATGTTCTCCCCCAAGCTTAGCCACAGGCCCCTCCCCCTGCTTCTCGGGTCACTCTGCATGGCGGCCTCCTACCCTGCTAGCTGGGAGCAGGTGGCTGTGTGGTTCGGTCACCTCTTCCAGAGCCCTGCCTACCCTCCCTCGCCTCACCCTCCCCTCACACTCAGCACCACGTTCCTGGCATCGGCCCCTGCGTCCTGGGTGCGATCTCCCCTGTCTCAGCCCCACGCCGTGCGGCCTGCGGCTGCAGCACTGACGTCTTCACTGCTTTCCGGCAGCTCCTCATCCTCCCTTGTTCTCGTTTCACCTGCTTATCATCTCCCGTTTTTTCTCTTGTCTGAGAATATCATAACTTTCTAGGCTCCCCTGAGAGTAGAGGGCTGCGACGAAGCTTATTCTGTGCTCTGGGGAAGCCTTCCCTTGCACCCACATGCCTTGTTTCCCATGCCACGCTTCTACATGCCTCCCTTCCACATACCTCCCTTCCACGTGCCACGCTTCCACGTGCCACGCTTCCACGTGCCACGCTTCTGCAAACACTTCAGCTCCATCTCTGTGGTTCTGCTTCTCATGAAGGTCACCCCAGTCTAGCAGGGGTCACTGGCCCCTCTGAGCTGGCAGTGGGCCCTGCCTTGCCCTTGCACTTCCTGTGTCCTGACCACCTCTCTGGCCCTGCCTTCTCACTGGGGTGTGGTCAGCCCTTCAGCAAAGTACCCAGTTCCCTTCTTCCTGCTCTCAAGATACCCAGGCCTGCCTCCTGCTCTCACTAGCCACCAGCCCAGAGGACACGACATCACAGCCCAGACCCCTCCACCTGCTGCTGCTGTAGCAGCAAGTGGGTCCCTGCGTCTTCATCCATTCTGAGTGGCCGCCTGCTTGCCTGGCATTGCTCACAATGTGTGCACTGTTCCTGGAGCCACCGTGCCAATAACATTTCTACTTTTACTTCTTTAATTTTTTTTTTGAGACAAGCTTTCACCATGTAGCCCAAGATATCCCCAAACTTTCCATCCTGCTGCCTCAGCCTCCCATGTGCTAGGATTACAGGTGTATACAAACACACATAGCTCTTGGAATTTTTAATCAGCTCTATAAAGAGGGATGGGGATTCTATACCTTCCATGCACACTCTCTTTCTGGAGTTTTTGCAGGTGTTGGGAAATGGTGCATCCTGAGAAAGGCCCAGGTTTCAGTGGCTCTGGACATACAGTGAACTTTTTGAGGCTTTGAGATTTGTGTGGGAGGTGGGGGCTATTAATCACAGAGAGAAACCACCACGGAGGGACAGGCAAGGAGGCTGGAGGCATGGTGCTGGGAGGAGGCACGCAGACGGCATTGTCGCTGCTCCCGGCCTGGCAGCTCCTCCTTCTTTGACCCCTTAAAAGTAGGAACAAGGAAACTTTCCAAGAACAGAATACCTGACATTTCCAAGGTGTTACTTTAGTAGCAGCACATCGAACAAAATAAGAAAAAGAATTGACTTCTAACGTGAACACCCACAGCCAAGAGAAGTGAGCAACTAAGCAGCACTTGTGACCCATGCAGTGGGGGAGCTGAGGCAGACGTGTGGGAAGGGGACTGGTTCCCGTAGGATTGTGGACCAGTTCCGATCCGATTCTAAGAGGAGAAATGTAGTACTGTGTTGCTGTGAACTCAAGGGATAAAATCGAGGCCAGCTTGAAACTTGCTCCAATATTTGACATTGAGCCTAAGGTACATGACTTAAAACAGCTCTATGCATGTGTTTAAGATAGAGCTCACCAGTAAAACACAACACATGCTATTGTGTTTTAGATCACGAAGTCCCCGAAGCCTGCTGTGCCCATCCACTGGGCTTTGGGAGGAGATTGGATCCTGGGCTCAGAGCTGACCGCTGTCAGCAGGCGGGGGTCTGGTGCGCATGGTGGGGCCTGGAGGGAGGGCGTGGCCTGGTGGGAGTGGCAGGGCCTGGGAGGAGGGGACGGCGTCTGGGGCATGGTCTAGAGCCTCCATCTCCCTCCCAGCTCTCCTCTGCCGTGTTGCCCTGCCTTGGAGCCGGCCCATCGTGAGCTGAAACTTCTGTAAGCCACCATAAGCCTCTCCTGTAACTTGTGGGTGTCGATATTTTTTCCCAGCAAGAAGGAGAGTAACAAAGACACAAGCACTGACTGACCAGACCAGAAGGCTCTCCCTACACGCAACCTGCTCAGGGGACCATGGTCACTGTCCCTGCTGGGGACAAGAAGTCTGTGGGGACTTTGCCTGTGCCTCAGCAGCTGCACACTGAGGCGTGAAGAGTGCATGTGGCTCCCCGTGCTGGTGCTCTGCGTCCTGGGGCCTGCTGCTACGTTGACCCGTGTCATCATAGGCTCCCGGGTGGCTCTGCGTGTCGCGGGAGTCAGGCATGGCTGTCCCAGCGCAGCCTCTCAGCCAGCCACAGAGTGCACAGGCGCTAACAATGCAGTGCCATGTGTAAAGCTAGAAAGTGATTTAAATAGGTAGTATTTGAAGAAATAAAACAATCAGAAGTCTTTCGGGGGATAATGAAGATTGCTCGGAATTGTT
Organism: Dinomys branickii; assembly: GCA_004027595.1. Lineage (NCBI taxonomy): Eukaryota > Metazoa > Chordata > Mammalia > Rodentia > Dinomyidae > Dinomys > Dinomys branickii. Next base: position 168,804 of record PVLD010001215.1, on the reverse strand, counting down.
TAAACTAGATACACAGCTCTAAAAAGCCGTGCGCCTGGAAGCGGCTCCCGGCCCCCCTCAGCTGCAGTGTCCCCACGCCATCCAAACTTATTTTCAGCACTTGCCTTTTATAGATTAAGCAAGATCTCTAGGTGATATTGTAGCAGAAACATCTTTCCACTTTATAGTGCAAACACAGAGCTTGCTAGTAAATAACATCTGCTGGAGGAATAAAATTCTCCAAACTGTAAGGAGAGGAGCTCCCTGAGGCTGGCTTCACACCTGGACTTCTTCCGGTTACTAAGCCTGGCTCCAAATCCCTGGCACTAGGTCAGAGATCAGGATGGTGACCTGAAATCCATTTCCTGGCAGCCCCGTGCTGTATCAGTCTGCAGATGCCTTGCTTTATTATTTTGAGAGGCTCTTTAAAGTCGCACAGTGCAGGTGCTGTATAAACCTAGTCCTGGCAAGGCCTGAGGAGGGGTTGTGGTTCTGCTTCCTTCCTCAGGCCCTGGCCTGTGGCAGAGACACATGGAGGGCGCTAGGGAGCTGGCAGCCAATACCTGTAGCCACCTGGGCAGTGGTTCCATAGGAGGTGGGCCCAGCTCCTCAAGGCCTGTTTCCTAGGCCCGTGCTGTCATCGCTGTGGGCCAGGGTGGGAAGTGACATGGCTGTGATGTGATACACAACCACAAGCAGATCCTGGTCCGCTCACCTGAGCTCAGGGGCTGTGAGTGTGTGTTGGGGAGTGGAGGGTTATACTGTACTCCTAAAGCATAGGGTGAATAAAGTCAGTCCAGGACAGCCCTGTGGTATGCTGGGCAGAGTGACTGTGAGAGGTACCTCACAGACACCCAGGCTCTGGGCCTCTGCAGAACTATAATCTCTGTGTGTGTGTGTGTGTGTGTGTGTGTGTGTAGTTCTTCCCTCATCAAAGATGGCCCTATGTAGAGCAACTTCCCTCATGGAAGATGGATCAGTGTAGTTACTTTCCTGATCAAAGATGGCTAAGTATAGTCACTTCCCTTATCAAAGATGGCAGTATAGACTCCTGGCTTACAAAGTCACTCCTGACCCTCTGCATCTGCTATGCCTCTTGCCAGCCTGGTATCTTGCATGTTGACTGGCCTGTGCCATGTTCTCTGTGCCCCTTGACCTGCCGTGATCCCTGGGGTCAGCAATGGATTGCCTCCTTCAGCTTTCCCACTCCACTGAATTCTTCACTGCATTTGCTTCCTGCCCGAACCACCTGGCTTCTGGCTTGCTAAAGTCCAAATGCTGGTCGCTGAGTCCCAGTGTTTCTACTAGAACTTGAGCCTTTCAGTCCTGCTCAGTCCCAGTGCAGGGTAGATCTTCTGTAGATGCTCATCCTGAGGAGGTGGTATGTGGGCTCGTTCACCCAGGGGAATTGCTGGGACTATGTACTCCCTGTCCTGTTCCTGCTCCAAGCCCAGAAGGACATATCTGGCCCTCTAGCAGGTGTGCGGAAGGCTGGTTAATGGCCACCTGCTCCTGACTTTGCCTGGTTGGAGCCCTCGCTGCAGGACCCCCTGGTTGTGTCCTTATTCCATTCAAGGTTTTGGAAGAGTGGGTGCCTGGCTGTGACTACTGTCTCCACTGTGAATCATGCTTCTACGGTGGGGGCGCTGGGTGGACACCCTCTTCCCTGCGTGACAGGGTCTCTGTGGGAAGACGCCTTTGTCTGCGGAAGAAGGCTGTGCACACCGCAGAGTCCCCGGCAGGTGCCTGCGCTCCAGGAACACGTGTACTGTGGCGTATCGTGTAGCGCTGCGCTGCGGGGAATAATCGTGAATAGCAAGGCGCACAATGGTGTGCGTTGTTGATGTTTGTTAAAATAAAGATATTCAATTTATAATAAAGGGGATTAAACGCCTAATTCATGACTATGTTAATATTTGTCTGCAAGTACACAGATAAATGCTAACGCACCTTATCACGCCCAACACCTGTGTGTACAAGTTCGTCCGTGCAGATCTCTGCGGGATTGCATGTTTTACAGAGCTTAAACTTTCATTTCCCAAAATAATGATATCATTCATTTACAGATATAGATAGGCACCGTACTCCAGCTCCCTCCTGAAACCGGCATTGTGGCTCAGGCTGCAGAACGTGGATTAATTATGACAGCGATTCTCCATTCGGCCCGCTGAGGAGCGGCGGCTAGAGCAGGGCCAAGAGCCATGCAGCTTTCTTTCCCAAGCTCACTGGGGCCTGGGGCACAGAGAGGGGTGTGGTGGGGCAGCCAGGGCAGGGAGGCTGCTCAGGGCCAGGGGACATGGTGGTGCTTGTAAGCCCAACCCAATGTTTAAATGTCCCAGGGAACCTGCTCTTTAAAAGAGATCTGTGGTAAATTCTATGGGCTCAGTGCCCTATGGGACATTAACAACCTCCTGAGGCTGAAGGCTGGGCCCCCCTGGGGGCAGGGCCACAATCCAGGCACAAAGTGGAGTTTTTCAGGGCAGATGAAGAGGAAAGGAGTGTTTTCAACAGGACGCTGAATTAGGAGGTTGGCTGTGGGGAGCACTCACAGTGTCCCGCCTTAGTCTCAGCCACCCTAATGTCACCTCATGCCTGTTTCTGTCCACAGAGGCCCTGGGTGTCCACGTATAGGATCCTCACAGAGATAAATGGGGGCCTTTAGTGCTGGGATAAACTCATCAATCTGAAGATGTTGGAAGACCCAGCGTCACGTTATGAATCTCCGTCTGCAGGTCAGGAAGCAAAGGAGCTAGAGGAGATGGACCAGGGAACTGCCACAGGACTGTTGTATGCCAGGCTGGGTGGGCATAGGGACAGATGGGCACAGGACACCAGGTCTGAAAGCCCAGGCCCCAGAGATGACAGTGCTGGACGCAGAGAGCTGGTGGCCGACCTGGGGCCAGGGAACCTGTGCGTTCCCGCTCAGTGGATGTGGAGCCCATTGCAAGAGTGAGGGCTGGCTAGTGAGGGGCATGTGAGTGGGCGGCACGGCCCTGATCCACCTCAGAAGCTGCTCTGCTGTTTATTCCATGGGGCAGCCTGGATACGCGGAAACCCAGTGACTGCTGTGGGCACCAACAGGTCTGCCTCTCCATCACAGTGGCTCAGCACGTCCCCACCACCTGCCTGCCGCACCATGTGCCTCACACCAGCCGGTCCAGTGCCTGCCCTGGTTGGGAGCCACGCTGGCCTGCATGCTGGCATCATCTGGTCCCCACCCAGCCCCAGGGACGGTTCTACCTGGGGTGAGGGAAGAGCTGGCTGCCAGTCTGAGCCACCCCACCCGCTCTCCTCTTCCTTGTGCTCCCCGATTTTTGTTTCTTTGCTGATCCCCATTTCCTTGACTTGCTGACTGCCCTTCCTGGGGCTCTGTGTCCCCTGGGCCCACCCTCTGTCTCCCTTTCCTGACCCCCTCTCCTGCCTGGGCTCTGTCACGATGGTGCTGTGTCCCCAGGAGGACTCAGTCCCCAGGACATGGGCCAAGCTGCATGCTGTTGGTGACAATGTTCTCACAAACCCAAGTGGCTTCCGATCCAGGCTAGTCCTGTGGCAGTGCTGTGTCCAGTCCACAAGGGATCGAGCTGCCCATGGTGTCTACCAAGGTGAAGTCACAGGTTACGCCTCCAGCTTCCGTTACAGTTGAGTCTCCAGGACTCTGAAAGCTGTTTGGCTGGCAGTTACTGCAGGACACACGGGGGGCCGGGTGGCTCCAAGGTTTGCCTTTGAGGCCCAGGCTCCATGGTGCTAGCTAGTGAGTTTGTCATGCAATAGGGTCAGCAGTGCTGGTGCCTTTGCTCATCTCTTATTTTTCTTTTCTTTTTTGGCTTTTTTTTGAGATAGAGTTTCACCATGTAGTTTAAGCTGGGCTTGACCTCATCTTGTAGCCCAGGCTGGTCTCAAACTTGAAATGATTGTCCTGTCTCAGCCTTCTGAGTGCTGGGGTTACAGGCGTGCACCACCACACCCAGCCTAGATTCTTGTTTTAAAAGGGTATATTTTGACTGTTTATGTAGAGAAAGGTAGCGCAGCTGGGTATGAAGTTGCACACCCATAATCCCAGCACTCTGGGAGGTTGAGGCAGGAGGATCCTAAGTTCAAGACCTTTTGGGGCCACTTAGAGACTTAGCAAAACCCTGTCTCAAAACAAAAATAAAAAAAAGTCTGGGGACGTCATTCATTGTGAAGGCCCCTGGTTGAAGCCCCAGTTCTACAAAGCAAACAAAGGAAGAGAACTCTGAACTGCCTTGGAGAGAACACTAAGTAAATTAAACAATGAAATCCCCTTGGACAGACTGTAGAATGCAGACAGGGAGGGGCCCTATGCTGGTTTCCTAGGACCCTGGCGACCACTTTCTGAGCAAAGCTTAGTTCAGCTGAGCCTCAGTTTCCCCACTGAGCCACACGGGCCCCTGGGCTGAGCTCCTTGCCCTGCCTCTCCCAGCACTGCTTGAGAGGGGACAATTCCCGTCTGGGTGTCCTGCCAGAGACCCGCGGCTTCCTTCTTTGCTTTGCTTTCTTTCTGTTGAGTCCATCTAGTGACTGACCACGAACAGGGACGATGGGAGAGCAGCTGGTGCCTTCTGGTCTCTGCATGATCTCCTGAATGTGTGCACTGCGTCTCTGAATTATTATATGTTCGCTGAGTAAACTACCAAAGACCACTTTGCCTCCGGTCTCTTGCAAATCAGAAGCCGTGGCCCCCTCAATTGTGATAGGGGTGATGTGATCCTAACTAGCTGGTTGGTGGGTAGGTACAGGTGGGGAGCCCATGGGTGGAGGACAGGGAGCGTTTCTGCAGGACCCCGTGGGGCTGCCTGCTTATCTGGGTGGAGCAGGTAGAGGGTGCTCAGGAGGACGCCCCTCCTCCTTCACTCGAACAGAATGACTACTCTCCCTCTCTCAGGGGCTTTTGTTATGCTAATCAGGCGGGGACTCTTTCCAATTCCATTTTACCTGGGCCTGGTCAGCAGCGTTCCCAAGGGACAGCCTTGTCTTTTAAACTGTAATTTAGTCGGAGCTCTGTCGATTTCCCCTGCTCATTACATCTGTGCTGATATCACAGATATTGAATCGTGTCCTTGTCCTGAACCCAAGAGGGCTGCGCCTCCTCAAGCCCGAGCCACGGCCGAGGGGGAGCCCTGCCCGCCTCATCCTGCCTGCCTCTGCCCGGCCCAGCCTGGCTATCCTGTGCTGCTCCTTGGCTGAGTTTGCATGGTACCAGCGCAGCGCCTCACACTCACGCAGGAGGTAGGGGCTGTTTCAGTCGGGTGGAGAGGCCACCAGCCAGGCCCTTGGGTGGGGACCCACCCAGGGGCCCAGCTGCTGTCAGGCTGAGTGATCACCATCACCAGTGGACGATTCAGGCAGGGCCCCCCCAGTCACCCCTCGCCGGGCTTGGACGGCACACCTGGCAGGAACTGGGGCTTCTGAGCCATTCGTGGTGGAGTGAGGGATACCGTTCCCGTCCAGAAGGCCGAGTGGCCGTATGGCGTCCTGGGCTGTGTAGCTGGGTGGCTGCCCCACGAGTTCAGCTGCAAGCTGGAGGAAGTGCGGGTCTTGGGGCCGTGTCCAGGGTGTTGGCTGCCGTGGGCTCCAAGTAAGCGTTTGTCCTCTGCCAGCAGTGTGCGAGTGTGAGGCACAGAGGAACAGAGCAGACAGAAAGGGTGACGGGGGACAGCCAGACAAGCAGCGACGTGGGGAACAGAGACACAGAGGCAGAGCCCAGGGGTGGGGCCAGCGGCCCTCTCAGAGTCACTGGACAAACACTCGAGCACCTTCGCCTCCTGCCCTTGCAGAGTCCCCAACACTAGTGCTCAGGCCCCCCCTCCCGAGTCACCCTCACGGTCAGCTGAGCACTGGATGAGGCCAGAGTCTGGGCGGCCGGTGGTGCAGAGGAGAGCAGGCCTGGGGGACAGGGATGGGGATGGTACGCATGTCCCCCGAGGAGGGGGTCCTCAGCTGTGAGCTCAGAAGCTGTGTGATTCCCAGAGTCCCCCCCACCTCCCTGACATCATTCTCTGTGGAAAATGGGTGCTGTGATGTCACTGACACACCGTGGGGATGACCTCTGGGCTGCCCTCTGTGCCACTGAGCACCAGCTGCTCCTTTACTCGGACCAAGGGGGGCTGGTGGCAAACATCAGCTCTCCAAGTTGTGCTGTGACTTGGGCAGATTTTTAAGAAATTGTGCTGAGGCTGGTCAATGTCCTGCTATGTGCCAACACCTGAGGCGTGATAGCACAGGCCTAGAGTTATCTGTCCCTCGAGGTCCCCCACCTTGCGGATCCTGGGCAGGAGGGCTGTGTGTCATGTCACTTGGGTAGACAGGGCTATCACTACCCAGACTGCTGCTGGCTTCTCTACCCCCAGCCGATCCTCTGATTCTTTGTGGCCCACGAACCTCTCTCAAGGTACCAAGGAGGCAGGAAGGTACAGGGGCCTCCCTGTCTGTTCCCTGTACCCATGCCTCCCACAGTGTGTCCTGTGTGAGCCCTTGGGGTGGATCTGTGCATGACTCACCCTCTCCTATCCTCAGGCTCCCATAGCAGAGCCTTCTATGCCTGGGCATTGAGTGGCCCCAGTGTGGCTTGTCCTAAGTCATACAGTGGCTTCCTTGCCTGTGTGCCAGGATGGTGAGGTCCTGCTCAGGTGGCTGCTGTAGGCACAGGCAGGAGTGGGTGGAGAGCAGGTCCCAGAAGGGACAGAGCCCGGGTTCAGGAGGCACAGGCTTGGTTGACAGCACTGTCGTGGTCTGTGGGGCAGGTGATGTTGGAGGACAAAAGGGCAGACAAGGAAGGACCATGGCGACACAGATGATGATCAGCCAACACGGCAGGCGAGAGGAAGGGAGGCCACTGCCAATTTTGGAGCCAAGGACAAGCACAGAAAGTCTATTTTTGGTAAAATTGCTGCAGAGATGGCAGTGTGCAGTGAGGACTGGAAAGGATGTGGCCACAGCCAGGAAATTGATCCTGGAAGCAGTTGCAGAGGAGCAAGGGATGGGTGATGGGCTGGAAAGCCAGGTGGAGAGAGAGGGAGCGAGGGAGGGACCTGGAAGATCGGAGACAGAGGGGAGAGGACTGAGGCAGGGAGGAGCCCCAGGACCCCTGGCCTCTTCACCGTTTGTGGCTCCTGGGTGTCAGCAGAGGGGTTGCTCCAGGCCTTCTTTGGGGAGGAAGCACCTGTTGATTACCCAAGAGCAGAGCCTAGGGGAGGAGGAGCTCAGCGACAGATGGGAGATGGGGTCTGACGAGGCTGTGTGGCCTGTGTGGCCCCAGCAGTGGCCTGCTGATGGGAGACGCTGGGGCCTTGCACTCATGGTGGCCGTGGTGGTCACCACCGGCAGACACACACAGCAGGGGCGGTTGGCCAGGTGGATCCAAGCCCAGGTGTCTGGGTTTGGAAAGATGGCGACAGTGTTTGTGGTCAGTGGACAGTCAGGGTCTTTACTTCCATTTTCACTCATCTCTGTGTTGTGTTAACAATCCTTTCATTCATCAGTGACCAGACCCTGTCCTCCTGTGATGGTCCCTACTGGGTCCTGTGTGTAACACCCAGCACCGGACCCCTGAGCCCTCAGGCCAGGAAGTAGAGGTGAGCAGGCCAATGCAGCCCGGGCACACACCTGCGTGCCTTCCACAGAAAGCAGCTGGGACCCTGGGGACGATGTGGACCTTGCCCTGCTGGCAGACACGGGACGGCTGCATGCAGCCACAGAGGGCCAGCCATGCCAGACGGAGCCAGCTGTTCTCCTCAACCATAGGCAGGCTTTCCCATCTTTCCCGCCGTAAAATCGGGCTCTGGAGGGAATCGATCTCACAGGTACCTCCTTGTTGGAGGCTGTGCCTCTCTGTGGCTGCATCCATGCAGGCTCTCAGTTGGAACGTGGTTTCAAGTCACTCCCAGGAGTTTGCTCTTAAAAACACTTACAACTGTGAGTTCATCTGAGAACTGAGTTAAAGGAAATTATTCTGGCAGCTGGGGAGATTGAATCATACATAACGGACATGGAAACCAGTGCTGGGTGTGGGGTCCTCCCAGGTCCAGACTCCGGCCCCGCTGTGTCCTCCTGAACAAGGGTCTGGGGGTGTGGACTGAAGCTGGGGCACGGTTGATGTGGGGGTCCTGCGCCGATGGTCTCCCCAAGACTCCTGTAGAAGCTTGATGTCTGCTCGGTTGTGTCCTTCCCCAACTCCCCATCCATGAGAGCTGCTAACAGAGTCCCTGGTGCTCTGTGGACACCACGGATCCACAGGGCCACATCCAGGAGCAGAGCACAGAAACCTCCTCCTTTGTGGGAGGTGTGTACTGTGCCCCACAGGGCACTGCAGCGAAGGTTTGCTCTTCTTTTATCTTAATGACAGAAACACCAGGCTGATCGTCATTTCCTGACTGTGGGCCAGTTGCTTCCCTTCTCATCCCAAAACTTCTGAGGAGGCTGCGCTGTTTCTCCAAGGCGCTTCCTTCTCTGGGCAGCTGTGTCAGGCAGATAGCGTGAAATCAGGGCCGTTTGTCCTGTGAACCGGCACTTGTCCTCAGCACCACTGCTGTGGACAGACGTGTTCCTCGAGGGCTGGCGACCTCCCTGCTTTCTCCAATGCTGTTGGCCTCAGAGGGGTGCTTAAGCACCGCCAACCCTGGTCCCTTGCTCCCATCCCTCCAGCAGAGTTCCAGCCCCAGGACAGAAGCTGCAGCACCCTGACTTCTTTGGCCTTCTTGCTAAGCAGGTCTGGTTCCTTAGGAAACAGGCCAGGTGCAGGCTTGATAGGCTGGCCGGACTCATCTGCTGCTGGGCTTACTCCCTCCCGTGTCCTCCTGCGCACGGGAGGACCAAGGGAACATCTCAGTTGCTGGAGCTGGGCTCCCTGGGACCCACCCAGAGGTGCCTGGTTCGATTCGTTGCACAGTTTTGCTTTAGAATGCCAGCCTTCTGGGGTTTTTCTCTATGTGGCACATACCCTCAGCACTGCTGCCTTTGACGCACATGTCCCTTGTGGGCTGATGACCTCCTTGCTTCCTCCAATGCTGCTGAAGCATCACCTGGCCTGGCGCTGGGGTCTCTGCTCCCAGCACAGGTCCTGAGCATCCACTTCAGCCTCTCAGCAGCAGCATGTTCTTTACCGTGAGTGCTCTGGGTAGATGCCGATGTGGCACTCACGACAGATACTAAGTTAAACACCGGCACTGAGGGGCTCTTGAAGGAAAAGAAGAAAGTAGGGGAATCAAGGAACTGTCAAAACCCTCCACGCCTTGGGACTGTATCCCATGTCACCAAAGCAAGCACTCTGCAGATGAAGGTCCTACAACCTGTGACCTGGCAAAGGCAAATGGGATGCTCAACCTGGAAAGACCATGAGATACGGAGGGCTCTGTTAGGGCAACAGGGCTGAGGCTGTTGCGGGGCCTGGGATGAATCCACTCCCCAAACGGCATGGGGGACAGTGGTGACCTCATGCAGTTAGTGTCACTAGGTGAACTTTGTCTAACGAGCTGGGCTGGGGTGTGAGCTTCTGTCTCCGTGGTCTATGGCTAGGTTGGTGTTAAGGTTAGGGCTTAGGGTGAGGAGTCTGGGGTGGGGTAGGGGTTAGAGGTCAGGTATTAGAGGTCAGGGGTTGAGGTTAGGGGTAGCAGTTCAGGGTAAGGGTTGGGGGAGGGTTATGGGTTAGAAGTTAGGGTTGGGGCTAGTGGGCATGCCTCACATCGTCCCTCCTCTTCTGTGATTCTTGCCCCTTGGAGGCGGCCCTGGGTTCTTCCTTGCTGCTGGTGTTTATCCCACATTTCTAAACACCAATCCTCACAGCACTCTTTCTAGGTTTTACATTGTAGATATTATCTATATAGACAGTTATTAGGGAAGACCTAACTTCCACTCACCTCCTCAAATGCACCCTCCCTGTTTTCTCTCCCCTACTTCTCTGTAGAGCAGTATTCTAACCACTGATTACATCAAGAAACAGTGTGTGTATACTGACTTATCCATAGATCTGATCACTACCCATGCCTGAATCATGGGTTATTCAGAAGTTGGGATTTCTTTTGGTAAAACTTCGTTTCTCCTGTCATTGTTTTACTGTTCCATTTGCTTAACATCCTGTGGGTTCATTCTTAAATTCTTATAAATTAAATGTGAACTGTAAACCCTCATTACTCTCACACCCCACTACTTACTGTACCCGCTGGACTGGAGCCACCGCCCTCTGGTCTCTTCTCCTGGACATTGGATTGGGCTGGGTTGGCCTCCCAGTGTGGGGAGCTAGTGACATTTGTCCCCTGGACTCTGTCACCCACTCGTGGTTTGTCTTCCTCAGGTGGGTTTGGTCTGCCACCGACTTGAAGGAGAGTGTGTGTGAAAGACGGGAGCTAAACCATTACTTTCTTTTCTACCTCTATTTCACTGGGGTTTGGCTGGAAAATTCCAGGCTGTAAAAGGTTCAAGTCTTTGCAGGTCTGCTGCTAAGACTGTGGGTACTGCTCTTATTCTCAATCCTGCACCATTACTCCCTTCTCCCCCTTGTCGAAAACTAGAGAAGGCTTGTCCTTGGCTCTGGTACCCAGAGCTCGCGATCATGGCCCTTTCGTTTACGTTACCTGTGCGTGTGTCTGTGTATTTCCCTGGCAGAGCCCTGGCTGTGAGACCCTTGTGTGCTCCAGCCCCATCGGTGTCCTCCGGGACGGGCAGTGACTGTGACTGCCTTTCTAGCCTTGGACGAGTCCACTACTCTGTGTTTCTGGGTCATCTGGCTTACCTTCTTTTGTCTCTGCTTTCTGTCTTGTTAATTTTTATTCTAATTTTTGTATAATTTCATAGCCTATCTTCTATTAGAATTTTAGTTTTGGTTGTTCTGTTTTCCAGGAACTCTTATTCTTTCTTTGAAAGTGACTTTTTGGCACTCTGGTTAGCAAGACGCAGTATCTTCTCCTTCCTACCTGGTGTCATTAGTGATGAGGTTTTCCTTGTCCATGTCTCCTCTGCCGCATTTCTCTGCTCATGCTGCCCGCCCTCCTTGCCTCTCTCTGGGTGCCCTGCCGGGCACGGGTCCTTTTGGTTGCTGGTGACAAGCAGGGTGGGGCACTGGTGGGTGTATGAGCACTCACAGCAGCTTGCAAGGGCCTGTGGGGAAATTTGCAGGAATTTTCTGATCCCATTGTGATCGTGGCCATTTCTAAGTTTTTCTTTTAGGAAAATAAATGGTTCTGTTTTGAAATTTTTAGCTCCTCTTTCCCGTTATCTGGCTGTTATTTTGCTCACACATCTACGAAAACAAAGGTCGGCGATGCTCAAACTTGCCGCTCTGGTTGTTTTTTCTGCACTGTACTGCTAGCTGCGTTCTGAGACCTGGGTAACCACGGGATACCATGATTAGGGACCGCACTCTCCTCTGCAGCTCCACATCTCCAGTGAGGATGGTGGCCTGGCATCATGGCATGTTGACATCGTGGGGTGGGAAACAAGGCAGAGTCCACCTCCTTCCCCACCTGCCTCCTAGACATGTTTTTTGGGACCCTGTGGTAGGGACTCTGTGTGTTCGAATAGGTTCTCCTGCCTGTAGGAGGTGCCTTGGGCATCTTCCTCCTGTGACTGTGGATTCGTGTGGATCGCCATGACCCACAGCCAGGGACCCGGTGAGCGAGCTCTCCCCACAGGCAAGGCCGCCCTTCCCTCGGCTGAGCCCAATCCGAGACCCAGCTTCCGGCAAAAGTCCTTTCTGAATTCCACAAAACCCTTCTAGGAAAACTTTCATGGTATAATTTTGAAACGACTGATTTCTGAAGAACAAGGCTGTTCCAAGCCAGCTTTTCTTTCTCAGTAGGAATGCAGGGTTTTAGCTCTTTTTTATGTTTTGGTAGCTGTAGCTTTTGTACAGTACACATTGATTTTTTTCTACACTTCCATTTGAAAATATTTATCATAGTAATTAACACCATACTCTGCAAAAATTGTTTTTAATATTTGCCATAAAGGGAACGATAACTATGAACGCCCTCTGTGATGTATTTTAGCCTTCCAAATGCAGACTTCTACAGTTAAGACACAAGACATCTTTTAATTACATTTTTATTTTTCTAAAAAGTTAAAATAAAAATTAAATCACATACATATATCAATTATGACAAAACTAATATTTTCTAAGCTCAATATTTTAGTTTGAAAATTATGACATTGTGAATAAGAAAAAGTATAAACAGCTAGAATAAGACAATCACGAAGAAATGAGATAATAGTCTTCAGATGAAACAAATATGAATTATGACATAATTACAGACCCCCCGGTGGGTAAAGAAGAAAGCTACTGATGATATAATCGTGTTTTCTGTACTGTCTACTGCTGCTTAGGGTAGAAAGATCTTTATTTCTTTGCAAATTCTTCCATTTTGTTGTTCTGAAACTTTCTCAAAATGTTGCCTTAGATGGGAGCTTTCTGTGCCTCGTTACGTCAGAAGTAGTAAGGTTGGGAGCACTTCCACTGGGGCCCAGGGGCTTCTCACTGCAGAAAGTCACGCCCTCCCTGCCCGCTTCTAAATGTGGAAACTCAAAGGCTTCCCTGGCTCTTTACTTCAAAAACATCAACAGTTCAAACTTCAAAATCACCAGGAATTTATTTTTTCAGCCCTTAAGTGTAAAATAATTTCAAAGCTAAACGCAAATGATCAGCTCTGGTGCTGATGCAGCTCCCGGGCTCTGCATCGGCTGTGTACATCTGCGTGTATTTTCTTTGTGCTTTTGCAGTGCTGGGGATCAAACCCAGGGCTCAGCAAGCACTCTACCGCTGAGTCACACGTTGGCCCCAAGCGCTTATATTTTTTAGAGACGTTTATTCAGGAGTGTTATCACTCAGACAACCTGCAGCATGGATATCAAAGGAAAGCTTAGTTTCTGGAATTAGGTGCTGGGAGCGGAGGGAAGAATTTGAAATGCATGCATATGAGTGTGTGCACATTCATCTCTGGGTGCACAGATGAACCTGTCAGCAGAAACACACCCACAGACACGCACACCACAGGGATGTGCACATACAACACTGGGGAGGCTACGGAGTGTGGTTGTAGCTTGTGCTGTCAGATTTGGGGTAGGGTGCTTTCAAGAAACCTGAGACCCGGTACCAGCTCTTGAGACTTGTATCTTACTTACTTCTCAGTCAGATGCAACTCATCTATTGTTGCCGGAAGTCCTGCCCGTAGCCCTGTTAGTAAATCTACACAAGGCCTGTGCTTTGTTCTTGCTGACTTCAGAAACCAAGGCTAGAAAACATAAACAATGGTTGATTTGGGATCTCTCATTTATAAATTTACACGATCACTTTTAAAAGTAAAGCTTATTTTCTTATATTAAATGTAATTCATGGTTATTTAAAAAACATGGAGAATTACAGATTGGCAGGAGCTATTCAGCTACGGCGATGGCTAAGGCCGCTGTAGCATTCAACCGGAACAACAGCGTATTTCTCTGCTGTAGTTATTATTTTGCAGCACTGCGATCCTAACGTAATACAATTTTGTATCCTGGTTTTCTTCTGGTAGTGTTATGGAATGAGCTTCTTCCTGTGTCATTAGAACTCTTTGTTAACAATTTTTCAATGCGTGCGAAGTACCCCTCCCGGAGCCGCCGCAGTCTGACTCCTGGCTCTCACGGCTGATCGCTCCGCCCCTCGAAGTCCCTGGGACTGTAGTCATCACACTGTGAGCCTATTTGAGTTAGGGAGTATTTTCTAAGTAGAGATCTCCAGGAGTGAGGCTCTGCAATGATAAGTCTGTGCACATTGCTAAATCTCTCTGCCCGCTCCTGAGTCTAAAGGCACCAACTGCTGTGTCTCGGGCCCTTCCTGACCTGGCTGCAAAGATGGGCCTCTGTTTCCTTCGCCCTGGCTTGTCTGCAGGGGGACAGCCCCTGGGCATCACGCAGGCCCCAGTGACTCAGAAAGGGGTCTCCAGCCCCCAGGCCCCCAGAACCCCTTTAGTTGCTGTCTCACTGTCCTCTCTGCTTCCAGGCTTAAGTGTCCTATGCTTGTTTGGACCCTGGGTCTCCCCTCGTTCAGGTGCCATTCCATCCATGTTGACCCCGAGGGGGGAATGAAGCCCTTCTTTGGCTTTTGAGAAACATCCAAACCAGCCCACGGGACGCCTTCTCAGAGCTGGGGCCCTGTGGGTACTCTGTCCCCTCTGCCCGGGCTCTCCCCTCAGGCCCTGCACTGTGCATCCCGTGGTGCAGAGTGGCTCAGCACCCCTTTTCGTGCCTCCTCCAAAGTGCTTGGGGTCAGCCCTGCTGGATAAAAAGGGGTCGTGAGCCCAAGGAGAAAGCGCCCTCTGCCCTGGGTCCAGGGACTTGGGAATTCAGTGGTGGAAGCACCCGTCTGGAGATGCACTAAGGTATGGTGTTCATGGCTGTGTCTGGAAGGATGACGCCTTCCATATCATTGGGGATGGAGTACAGGGCTTGCACTGTGTCCCCCACTTCTGCTCTGCCTTCCCCCTCCTCTCCCTCCCAGCAGGGAACGTGGCCTCACAGGCACACGTCTGTGTCCTGGGGCCTCAGAGGGTTCTGCCGTGATGCCTTCACATCTTGAGCCAGGTGAACCAAGTGCCGTGGTCGAGCTGTGGAGGAGACTGTTCTAGAGTGGCCCTGGTCACAGGTAACACTGGCACGAGTGGCTGTGTGGAGCAGAAGGGACCTGGGATCCCAGGGAGAAACACTGGCACTTGGGGTTCTCCCAGAAGCCCTTGCAGGTCTGGTGTGAACATGAGATGCTGTGCATTCTGCTGTCTGTCTGTTTCCTCTCTGGGGACATTGGTTAAGACGTCTGTTGGATTAGGTTGGGGGCCTGGCACCCTCTGCAGAGCATTGCGCACCACTGCTCATGTGGCAGGGCTGGTTCTGTCCTTTGACTGCAGGCTGGATGCACTCTATTCTCCTCTCAGCTTGGTCATCGCTGCACACTGGTGACAGCGTGGCTCTGAGACATGACTTCGGCAGGTGTAATGCCTCCTTCTGTCCCCCACCCCCCAGTACCTGTACAAGTAACACTGTGTTGCAGTGCAGTGTGTGGATCTTATGCAGAGCATCCCTTTGTCAGGGTGAAAACTAATTGTGTGTGTTGTGTGTTGGGGGTCAAAGTTGTAACAAAACATCTATCTTGGAGCTTTTTTGAGAAACCTGTTAAAAAGGTTAAAGTGGGTAATTATCGCACCCTAATTTACAGCTACTTGGCAATGAGAGTTGCTTTTCAATGAACCATTTATGCATGATCTGCTGCTCCACACTGCAGGATTCTTCTTGACTAGGTTAGGAAATGTAATTAATAAATGATAGGATTATTTATGGTTCATGGTGCCAGATTGGAAATACAATGATATGCAAAAAGTGCTCACACAGTCCTCTTGAGCAGCCATGCTCGAGGCTTTAATCCGTGGATTGAACTGTCACACAGCACAGTGACAGGGACCTGGGATGGAATTCTCCATGTCCACCCTGTGCCCTGCTCTGCTAGTGCTGCTGGTGAGCAACTTCCTTCCTTTCCATTGATCCTGGAGCCTGCCTGGTGGTGGCGGGGCTCTGGGGTAGGAGGAAAGCTGTGTACATGTGTCTAGAAGGGACACTTGCTGCAGCATGGCTTCCAAACATCAGCCAGGGCTCCTGTTAGAATCACAGCAAGGATAACCAGGTGTGGTAGCACACACCTGTCGCCTCAGCACTCAGGAGGCTGAGGCAGGACGACCATTCACATTCAAGGCCAGGTTGGGCTACACCCTGTCTCAAAAAAAAAAAAAAAAAAAAAAGGAGCAAGGATAGAAATCTGAAAAAAAAAAAAAAAAAGAAATCTGACCCACAAATATACCTTCATTTTCACAAATCAAAACATGTTCATCCTTGCTGCTAAGTTTCCTAAAAGTGTTACTGTCTTTTTCCTAGAAACAAGTCTCTATGGTCTGTTTGTTTCCAAGCCTGTCCAGACATGGCACACAGGAAGCATTTGGTTCACATGGCTGTCGGTGGGAACTAGGTCTTGTTTTGCCAATGTCAGAGCCTAGACAACTCCAGCATCTTCCTGGCTGGGCTGTCTGGGCAGCGTTTCCACCTGGCCCTGCCTGGTGGCTTCTATTGGCCGCAAGATCAGTGCAGCTGTCCCTGCTGCCACCAGCACTGCAGCTCTGGTCAGTTGAACATCCTCAGGCCCGGGCCGTCTGTGGTATTCCAGGCAGTGGGTGAGGTATGCCTGTGTTAGTTAGCTCCACTTAGCCATTCTACAAAATATCCATATTCCCAGCATGTCTTACACGGCCATTCTATACAATTTTTATTTGTCAAACAATAAATATTTTTTAGAAGATCCTACTTGTGTGACCTCAAAGCAACAGTAACAACACTACTCTGCCTCTGTTATGGAGGAGGGACTCAGGGAAGGTGATTTCAGACAAGGTTGAGATGAGATCCCTTCCTTCCAGGTGTTTAGAGCCCCTTGCTGGAGGCGCCAGCACCTGGACATGCTGAGCATGGCTTCCGGACCTTCCTAGCAGTGGACCTCCTGGGAGCCTCATGCACAGCAGCTTGGGTAATTCCCTCGCGCTGTCGCTTGCCCCTGAGCATGGTAGGGGGCAGCAGTGGAGGCAGGTCTGGCACCTGGGGGTCATGGGATCCTTGGTCTCTGCCATCAAGTGGCAGCTGGAAACAAGCAGTCACTTCCTAGCACCCATCCCCCTATTGACAGTAGGAACCATGGATCCAGTGTTCTGGGTGTGCGGCTGTGTGTGGGGTTTGTAATCACACAGCCTGCTAGCGTGGGCAGCTCTGTGTACCTTCTGGAGGTCTGCTTATCATGTGAGGGTGTGGTGCTGGGCGGCCTCAGCATTTTTCTCATTCCTAATGGGGGTCTGATCCCGGGGTAGGGGACACCCTGGGCCCTCCACCTCTGCTTCTCTCCAGATGTGCCCTAGAGACAGAGTGACAGGCTTGTGGTGTTGTATATGTGGGTTTGAGTTCACTGACAATTTTATATTAGTTTTATAGTATTGTGGATTGAGCTACATCCCAAGCCCCCCCCCCCCCCCCCCCCCCCCCGCTGCCTTTTTTCCTTTTTATTTTTGAGGCAGAATCTCACCAAGTTGCTAAATTGCCCGGGGCTGGACTGCACCTGAGATTCTACCTCATCCTCCCAAACTCTGGCATTATAGCATGCAATGCCACACCCAGGAAGTGAGTATGTTCCGAATTCCCAACAGGAGAGTATACATAGATAAACATTTCCTCCAGCCACAGTCTTGACTGGAAGCTGGGGTGCATCTCCAGCAAGTGGAGGGGGCAGCGGGGCTGATGTTTCTAAGCCTCAAGATGAAGCAGCGAGGCCAGTGTGGCTTCCAGCTTCTACTACTGAAGCAGAAACACAGAGGTCAGGCTTGTTCAAGGGCCAGCCCCCTTCCACATAATGTTGCAGAAGTTTCTGGTACTTAATGCACGTACAAATGTCTGCTCTGACAGGGCTGAGAATCACAAATGCTTCATGGCAGAGAAAGTTACATCCAATCTTGAGTTAATCAGGTAAAAAATGATGAAGCGTGTGAACTAACTGCATTTCTGTGCCTTTCTGACTTTGTCAGTGTTTGAGCCACATTTATTCATTGTGCAACTTTACCCAGGTAGCAACAGTGGTGGGAGAAATAAGAGCGGTTAGAGATGTTTTCAGTTTTAAAGCGCTGGCACAGAGGCCTGGGGGATGTGCGTGCAGGGAGGAGGACTTCCAAACCCTTCTGTTCGTGGGGAGCTGGGGCTGGGCTGCCCTTGGTACTAAGTTACATAAGGGAAGAACTGCACATCTTTGACAGCCAGAGAGAGCAAGATTTCTTTACCCCTAAGTCTATCACTGCAGCATTCGAGCTTCACTTAATATTTTGAATAATGAAATAGAAGAATCTTTGTTTGGCAGCTTGAGAGTGGGACATCACGGAGACAGGAAATTGCCAGAGTTAATCAGGCTGAATGATGGTGACATTTGCAGAGGAGAGTTCGGGAAGCAGGGTTGGGAGATGTTCTGAGTCAAGCAGATTTTTCTGTGAATTTAAACGGAGGGGAAAAACCAAACTTAAAAGCATCGTGAAGTTTTCCCTAAGCATCTTCCTCCATGGAGCAGAAGTGCCACACTTTCTGCCAATTCTACTGCGTGCACCCGCCGGCACCCGGGCGGCTCGGGCGTGGGCAGACTGAGGAGCGGCTGAAGTCGTCCCTGCCTGTTTTGCACTGAACTCTTCTTTCAGGTGCGAAGAGGGACTCGGGTTCCACTCCTTGTCTAGTGCTCCCCCCCACCTCGTTGTCATCTGTCCAGCACCCCACATCCCTCCACTCAGGCACAACCCGGCCCCTCCAACCTGAGCCCACAGCTACGTGGGAGCCTCTGTTTTGATTTGGAAGCTTGCTTTCTGGTAGAAGATTCAATTCTGTCAATTAAAACAGAACACCTGCTTTTTCTCTGATTTTTCAGTGGATTTACATTTTGAAAAGCAAGGCAGGTGCTTGAATTTTTGTAGTAGTATAATGAAATGGGAGATTGTCAATGTCACCAGAGTGATTGAAGGATTTCCAAAATGACGTTGAATTCATGAAATATGATGAGGTTTTGGGACCAAACTTCCAACATGGCCCTCGGGAAGAGATTCGGCCGGGAGCTCGAAGACAGGACCTGGTGGGCCGGTGTCTAATTGGAAACTGGTACCCTAAGACTCTCTAGAGTCCTGGGGGGAATTAAAAAGCAGAATGTCAGGATGCAATTTCATGTAGTGTGTTTAATAATACAGCGTTTGTGAATAGCAAATTGTCAGGGACTCTCAGGCGTGCTATTATATCTGTGATTCTGGAGCCAGGAAGAGATAGGGGAAATTGCCGCAATTACAGCCCCATCTCATTGATTAATGCCGATTGCAAAATAGTCAGGAAAATATTGGCATTGCAGCTCCAGTCTGTTTTATCTAATACCGCTCATGCCAATCACGCCAGGTTTACCAAAGCAAGGCGAGAAGGCGTTGTGTGGAGTCACTGTGAGCCCTGTGCACAGAGCGCGCCCCAAGCTTCACGGACCATCGCATACAATTCCGATGTTCCCTCTACAGTCATTACTTCTTGGCCTAGTCACAGGATACAGAGATAGCTGACCTTAAAATATTATATGTTGTTTGGATATATTAAAAAAAAAAAACCCTCAAATGGAGTGGTACTGTCATACAGGTACTGAGCCTTGAGAAAGACCAAGCCCGAGAACCAGCTAATTTCATCCCAGGAGAGAATAGTTCATTCAGGAATGATGCTTTCTTTGACACATCTTTTTACCAAAAATGAGAGGCCCTGCTTCGATAGGTTTCTGAGCCTGTGAAAATGGCTTACATTTTCAGCTTTTGCATCTGTTTTTGCCCTAAAACTCTTCTGCCTCACAAAATTAAAAACTTATTTTCTGTCTTGATGCAGGAGCCGCTTTGGTCAATGTGAAAATTGTCGAAAAAAATGCAAAGTATTTTGAAAAACTTGTCTCCCTGCCTTACTTTCCTGCTCTGGAGCCTCTGAGTTAGTACAACTGCATGGTTGTGTGGCGCGGCAAAGCCCACCCCTTCCGGGTATCCACTGGCGGGTACAGGGCACTGAGCCCTCACTGCGGGGAGAGCCCTTCCCTGGGAACTTCAGACTTCGAGCAGGGCTTGGCTGGGGCACAGTGAGAAGGACAGAGGTCCTGATGTCGTGGTACACAGACCTGGAGCAGGCTCCCCGAAAACTTGTACCTGGCTCTCTGCAAGCGAAGGCTGAGAGAAAAGCAGCTGTGGGAAAGAACTAAGCCAGCCTTGTGATTATAAGACTGCGCATTTGCAGCACCCCCGCCCTGGAGGATTCGATCTGTATGAAGCCAGCAGTGTTTATTTCTTGCCCAGTTTCCATACCAGAGTGCAGGGGAGACGTGTTGGAGGCTCTGGGGCTACAGAGCCTGCAGCAACACGGTAAGGAGATGACTGAGCTTCCTGCAGCTGCCGCTTACTCTCTCCCTCCTTGAACATGGCAGCTCCACTCCTGAAGTCTTACGCAGCTCTCAGGACCCACTTCACATATCCCTTCTCTGGTGACACCTTCCTGGACCGGCATGAGGCTGAGTGGGCTGCCCTCCCTCTTTACCCTGGAGTTCTGTGTTCATGTTTCTGTTCTACGTTTTCTGCCAGCCACTTGCCTGCTGCCCCATGGCAGCATCCTGAGGCAGGAGCCCCGCCCTGCCCCTCCCAGTCCAGTGCCACCTGCACTGGTGAGTGACTGAGTCAAGCCACAAGGCCAAGGTCATTAGGGTCATTTAACTGCGATGCTTGGAGGCAGTGATTGAGAACTGTGGATTCATGTGTATAAACACAGATGTTACACTTGGTCTCTGTGTACCAGCAAACCCCTGCTGTGTGTCCCTAGTAGCCTCGGAGTGGTCAGATGGAGCGCAAGGTCTGCTGTCGCCTATTCTGCCGGGAATTAAATAGATGCTCGCAGTAAAGCACACGGGCGCACTGCTTACGCACGGGGCATGCTCAGGGAATGATAGACGGCAGGAGGCCTCCGGGCAGCACGCGGCTGGAGACCGTGCCAGAACCCAGCCTCAGCGCCTCTGTCAGATGGCGCTGGGTCCCACCTCCTCATCTCACTGTGTATCAGCGGAGGTCACTTAGCTCGGAAATAGCAGATCCAAGGGCACAAATCACTTTCACAGAGACCTAATGCTCCACAGCCGTACTTTAAAGCCAGAGAGTTTACTCTGACTCACGGTTTCCGAAGGCTCAGTCTGTGTTTAAGTGGCTCCGCAGTGGGGAAGGGGCTGGGAGAGGAAAGCTGCTTGCCCCACGGCAGCCAGGAAGCAGACGGAGAGGCCAGGGGCGGGGAGAACACACTCTCCCGGTCAGACCCCAGTGACCACCTCCAGCCAGCCCCTACTTCCTGATAACACAGTCAGCTGTGAGCTCATCTGTGCACAGATCCGATTGCCTCCCAAGCCCCACCTCTGAACACGTGACATATTTGGAGAGCATTCTAGATCTAACCAACCACTCTGGAATTCACACCAAGGCGGTGTGATCCGGGGTCCAGCATAAGAAAGGGAGCATTTATCAAGCACCCACCCTGTGCACAGTGCCGGGCTTGAGGGCATAGCCCTCAGCAGGGCGATTTCCTCAGGAACTCAGAGGCCTGTCACAGAGATAATGTAAGTCGAGCACTCAGAGATTGTCTGAAACATTCTGGTAGGTTATAATAAAGCTCATTTTCAGAATGAATGTGGCCAAAGAATGAAACAATTTTTATCAGGTCTTGAATGATTTTATTTCAGGATTTCTTTATACTCTGAAAAATGATCAAATAGCCCTGTTTAGATTCTGTGGGTTATAGCTATCCATACTGACCCTCTTAGAAAAAGCAAATACTTATTAATTCATTTTAAAAGCATAATGATAAATTCATTACATGGTAGTAGAGCTAACATTGTTTCTGAGCATAACTATGTTTTTCTGAACAAAATTCAGCTGTTATTGTTGAAAGTTTCTTGGATACCTGGCGGTTCCCTTACTCTTCCATCTGTGGAGATCCGTGACAGGGCACAAGATGCGTGGAGGAAATGCAGCCTCTCGTGGGTGTGTGGGTGTTGGGAAGGAAGGAGGACCCGTGAGAATTCATCTTCGACCCCACACAGGAAGGGTACAGAGGCTCACCACGCAGGCCTCTACAGCCATGTCACAGAACCCTTCATGTGGGCATGCGAAGTCCATAGTCCTCTGCGTGTCATTTTCACCTGAGCCTGGTGTGCAGCACCACGTGAGCCATGGCCATCGGGAGAGAAGGGCTTCCTGGGAGCTCAGAGCATGCGCCATCCCTGCAGAGCATCTTAGAGCACCTGAAGTCGTACACAGAGCGCTTGCTACCTGACCAGGGAAGTGTGGGGTGCTGTCTCCCTCCATGTGCCCCGCCCTCTCCCCAGCAGGCGCTTGGGGCTGCCCTTTCCCGGACCTGCCTGCCCTGCCCATACCCACATTTGCGGGGTTCAGGCCGGTGGCTTTGAGGTCTTCGTGTATCACCCGTGCCCCGTAGCCGGGGAGGCCTGACTCGGCCTCCCCATGTGATCTGCAGTTGGGCTTTTCTTCTGATATTCTGCCTGCTGTCGTAGACTGCCTTGAGGAGGACCAGTCTAGTGCCCAGATGGATCTGTAGTTTAGCAGATTCTCTCTTCCTGCTTTTCATTGGTACAGCAAGGGCAAGCAGTTTGCAGAGGGCATTTTGGAGGGACCCCTTTGTGGTCAGGATGCCCACTCGCCTCTGGAGCTCCACGATGGGGAGATGGCAGAGGGACTGCCAGCAGCATTGGCTGACTTTCCCCGAGGACTGGGGAGAGGTGGGAGCCCCGGAGGCTGGTTTGCGAGGCCAGCACCGAGGAGGGTGGCTGCTGTGTCCTGAGCAGCTCTCGAAGTTCCCAGGGTGAGGACAGTGAGAGGATGGAGAGAAAAGGATGAGCGTGGGACACAGAAAACTGAGGCTGTACAGAGCCCTCTGTCCTGATGGGAACAAGAGGAGGAGGAAGAAGAAAGGAGGACGAGGAGGAGGAGAGCTCCAAGGGCTGCGGTGAAACCTCTCTACCTAATAACTTACCCACAGGGCTTGTTTCAGGCCCTGTCTTCTGGAGGCTGGCCTTGCTCCAGCTGCTCCCCACAGTGGCATCGGGCCAGGCCTCCCCAGGGCGGCCCTTGCCTGCTGTTCCCTTCTGGCTGGGGTAGCGCCGAGGGCCTTGGGTGAGGAGCGAGGCTGGCTTGGGTTGGGGTGAGGAGTGTGTCAGCATGGCACCAGCATGAGTGAGGTGGCCTGGGAATGCTGCTCTATCCCAACATGCCCAGGCAGAGAGGTCAAGCTGGTCTCATCTGAGGGTCAGGGACAGACTCCCAGGAGGGTCACCCACCTGTAGGCATTGGTGCCAGGTGGAGGCTTGGCTTTCAGACCTGCGAGTCCATTCTTGTCCTGGTTGTCCTGCATCTGGATGTCCCCCCAAAGCCTCATGCAGTCGTGGGGCAGGCTCTTAGAGTTTATGATGGATCCATGGTCCAGTGCTGGGATTATGGCTGTGACTGCTACACCCATCCTGGGGCGGGCAGCCTACGTACAATGTAAGAGGGAAAGAGGCTTGGCTAGTGCCTCCCTTTTTGCTCTTGCTGTTTTCTGCCACCCTGAACGATTGCCCTGGGCCATGTGCCACTCTGCCTTGGAGCTAGTCAAACATGGACTGAAAACTCCACGAACTGTGAGCTAAATAAACCTCTCCTTCCTTAATTCTGGTTTTCAGGTATTTTGTCCCAGCAATGAGAGAAAAGTAACCAAGACAGTCTTCTTCAGGGTTCAGGGGATTCTGCAGCTTGTGTCCAGGGCCTACCCTGGGAGTGGGACTCCATCTCCAGGCTAGTCAAGAGACCCACCAGAGTGTCCCCTACCCTGTGCCTGGGGACATCCGGGAACTGCAGGGGTGACCAGTTTTGTGTCCTCGGAGAGCCTGGACACTCACACTGCAAATAAGTCCTGTGACTGGACAGTCTGAGGCAGACAGAAAGACCATTCCTCTTGTGCCGTAGAAACTGAGGAAATCTGGCAGCGGGGGGGAGGGGGGGAGCGACAGACACAAGTCTGAACCGTGGAAATTTCCCTGGCAGAGGGGGCGATGGGTTCGGGTTTTCCTCTTGGATGCATCATGGCTAAGTGGCCTTTGAAAGCACAGAAAGTAAATCACAGGAGAGGGTGAGGTCACACCCCTCCCAGCCAGGCCTGGACTAGAAGAGGGGTGGCCAGCATCCATGAGGCTGCCATCAGGGTGATCCCGCTAGGTCCATACGTTGCTGGTGCAGCCACTGCCATGGTGTCTACAGGCGCAGATCTCCAGGATGGCAATCACAGGTTGCTTTTTCTTACCTTCTTGGGGAAAAATACTATATTTCATAGATTATTCGTGAGGCAGAGTGGATGTTTGCGCTTGTATCATATTAACATCCCATTTTAATCATCTACTTACACATTTTTCTGCTGCATTGTAGAGTGTGTATAATTCCACAACCCTTACATCTGTGGGTGAGAAGCTGTTTTCTATTGTGCGTGTGCGAGTTATGTGTCCTGCTCTCCCATTTGTCTTCTAACTTTGCTTTTGGCATCTTTCTGAGAAATGAATGACAGTTATAGGGGAGGGAAAATCCATTTCCCTCTCGCCTGGCTGGGTTCACAGCGGAGGCACCTGTAACAAAAGAGAGATTAGCAAGAGAAAAGCATGCGAATTTATTTACTAGGAGTTCTACCTGCCTGGGCGGCCTTCGGGAAGGAGATGGGGAGGAGCAGCGAACCTGGCAGTCTTTTGTGAGGAGAGCGGGCAGCCCTCAGTCCTGGGACAGCTGGGAGACGGAGCACTGGGTCACAAGCTAGGGGACTCAGGGCTGTTGGCTGGGCTCTTCTCTTACGCATGGAGGTCTTGCTTTTCCTCGGGGCTCAGATGAATGCTCTGGAGAGAACCTTGTGCCCTGCTTCTGAGGTGAGACCTTTCTGCCTCAGCTGTGTCCTCAAACCCCAAGCCCTGGTTCAGTGCCGGGTGCTCTGAGGCCTACTGTTGCCATTAACTTTGTTGGGATGAAGAACCCCATGCCAGGATTACACAACAAATAAACTCTGGTGTCCATTGTATGCTTGTAGAAGTTTGTGTTGATAATGCTGGGATTTATTTGGGGTAGGATAGTGGGTGTTTTCCAAAAGAGCCATTCCAGACCGTGGTCCAGTTGCACGTTTCTGCTGGTGTAAAAACTCAACCCTGGGGCTGGGGGTATAGCTCAGTGGCATAAGCGCTTGCCTGGCAAGCACAAGGTCCTGAGTTTGATCCCTGGTACCGGAAAAAAAAAAAAAACAACAAAAAAATAACTCAACCCTGTGGTGCATGTTGAGTCCCGCACTCTACCCTCGTCCCAATGGCGGGTCTCACCCTGCTCATCTGTTCTGCTTTAGGCCATTGCTGGGTCTTGAGTATGCTTTGATATCCTACATTGCTCATTCAATTTTTTTTTTTTTGCGGTACTGGGGATCAAACTCAGGACCCTGCACTTGCTAGGCAGGCGCTTATTCCACTGAGCTATATCCCCAGCCCCGCTCATTCAATTTTTAAAAAATGTTTTTTCCTATGCCTTTTCTCTTCTAGAGGAATCATGAACTTAGCCTGCCCATTGCCTTGAAGGTCTTGTGGGATTTGGACCCTGCTTGTGGTGAGCTGGTGCGCAGGGCCCTGACAACATAAAGTTGGGTAGTGTCGTGGTTTAGTCTCTGTGGACCGCATCACGGTTTCCGCCCCCTACTTCTGTCTTCCTTAGCTTCCTGAGGGCGGCTCTGGCCTCCTGGCATTGCCACCCATTTCTGCAGCTACAGGGGCTGTTTCCTGACTTCAGGGCAGACCCCCCTCTGCTCTGTCCCTCTCCCTGTGCTTCAAGCTTGCTGAGGGCGGTGTGAAACTAGAGTCTGCCTCCTCCTGCAGTACTTCCCACGGCTTGACTGCTCTCCGTGCTTCACGTGGAAACGACCTTGCAGTGCTGTGCTCCATGGGGATGTGTTGGGACCTGTGTCAGGTGTGAGCGAACACCACGTAGCAGTCACTTTGATATTCGACATCCGCAACTTAAAGGCAGAGAGGGTTTTGGGGCTGGAGGCTTCAGGGAGAGACATCTAGACACTCATCCTAACAGCCAGCCAGGGGGCATGAACAGGAGCATGAATGCGCTCTGAGTGAAGCAGAGGAAGGATTTGTGCAAGACATAGTGGGGGAGTGGTGGCTCTCCTCTGGGAATGGGATGGTGGTGAACAGCAGGGATGTAGCGGGTGCCCTTGCGTCCCGCCAGCACTGAGGTCGGCACAGTCAGTGGTGATGAGCTGTGGGCTGAGGGAGACGTGTGTGGCTGGGTGATGAGCTCACCTGTGTGGGGAGGGACACACTGTGGACAGTGCCATGGGGTGGGTAAGACTGTGTCTCTGACTCCTGCGGTGCTGGGCCATGGGCTCACATACCTGCACCTCACGGTCTGTCTTATGGTTTGTGTCTGCATGTCCGCCCAAACCCTCATGCAGTCATGGTGCAGGCTTCTAGGATTTGTGATTGATCCATGATCCAGTGCTGGGATTATGGACGTGAGTGCTACACCTGCCCTGGAGGGGGTTGTTTGCATTCAATGTAAGGGAGGGAAAGAGGCTGCCGCTCCTCCTTTCTGCTCTTGTTGTTTTTGCTGTGTTCCACCACCACGAACTCTTGCCTTCTGCCATGTGCCACTCTGCCTTGGAACCAGCCGAGTATGGACTGAAACCTCCACAGACTGTGAGCTAAATAAACCTTTCCTTTCTTAATTCTGGGCACTGGGTATTTTGTCTCAGCAATGAGAGAAAAGTAACCAAGACGATCTGGCTCCCCTATCCTCTCTGATGAGGCTCTTGCTGGGCACACTGCACACCTCTACCTGAGCGCCCACTGCTCAGAGACCTCGAGACCTTGGAGACCTCGGAGCAGCCCAGGCTCCATGCGGCCGCTTGCGGCTTTGGGGGCTCTGACCCAGAGGGGGCCTGTATCCCTGCTGGAGCTGGCTGGTCACCTACTCACAGCAGCACAAACCTGGCCAGCTCCAGACAGGAAGGGTGACTTCTGGCCTAGTGGCTGTCCAAAGTTCTAAAAGCCGGCATCCACCTCGTCATCCCCCACCACGCAGTGCAGACCTCATTCTGGTTGTCTCTGAGTTGCAGCTGCAGCGTGTCACTACCACCCACGAGCCTCCCACCACCTACACATCCTGGCCTTCACTGGCACTAGGTCACGCTGACACCAGTCCCCGTGTGCTTCGCCCATGTCCACTCGTGTTTGCTATTTGAAGTGCTGAGCCCAGCCTCCCCAGTGCTGTGTTATGCAACACTGCTTCACCAGCTGAAGCAGGTCCAGCCCTCCCCCTGGAGCCAGGCAGACAGAGCTTGTCCCACTGCCACCCCCACCACAGGCGCTCTGCTTAGGCAGGCCATGCTCCCCTTTGTTCTGGGAAACATTTGGTGCTGTTGGATTTTCACGTAACCAAGACAGCACCTCCTTGTATCTTAGCTCCAAGGCCACCTCAATTTACCTAGATGAAAGTGTCAGCTGGGTCTAATTTGCTTCAGAATCATACTTGGAAAACTGTCCATAGACAACACTTCCTGAGTTACGGCGAGACTGTTCTGCCCTCTGAGCCATGCTGGCCCTCAGGCAGTGTCTGGTGACACTGCGCAGCCCCAGACCCCGCAGAGGTGACCCCTCCCATATGCTGTCCTGGCCTCCTCGTCCCCAGTGCACCTCAGACCCATTCCTCTTCCAGCGGTTCAGGATGCTGCCTCCCACTCTGGCTTTCCCTGTGTGGAAGTCAGCACGGGTTCATGTGGTCCCAGCCGGGGTCTGGTCTGCCTTCCTCTTCCTCTCAGGCAGGCACACGTGCTCTAAGAGGGCCGTGACTACGCTCCTTAAGAAACACACTGGCGGGCAGAGGACCCAAACTTTGGGGAGCACCGGCATGACTGCACGTGTGCGCTTGGCCCCTCTCCTGCTCCCCACCTGCCTCCCTTTGCACTCTGAGCACTGCGGGGTGCCGCTCTTCGGCCCCAAGCGCTGTGGAGCACACCGGCGTCCCTCAGAGCAAGGCGATGGACCTGGCGCTCACTGGAGCCACAACACTGATCCCAGGAACAGAGCCTAGCAGACGCCAGGCTGCGGGCGAGGGGTCTTCTGTCCTGGACACATGCAGGACCAAGAGGTGCCAGGACTCCTCAGAGCTGGCCCAGCACCAAGGGTGGACAAAGCCAGCTTTTCAGGTTCTTCCCCCAGCTCTTGAGTGGTCGCACAGGGCCTGTCCCCAGCTCTGCCTGGAGCCAGGCATAGGGCAGGACAGTGTGGGCTTCGGCCTGCATAGCTGTGGCATGTCACTGTCCTGACCTAGGCCACATCTACTCCTGTCCCCCTGCTGTGCTGCAGCCATCTGTCCTTCTCATGCCTTCTGGCTCAGTGCTGTTAGCATTGTCCATTCTGACCTGTGCCACTGCTTCTAGACATGAGGTCCTTAAGTCCCATCAGGTGTGTGGAGAAGGCCAGGCCCTGAGACTGGGAGTCCCATGTGCTTTGTGCATAGGTTCATTTTCTGGGGAGAAAAGCAAAGCGTCCGTCAGAATCTCAAGCTGCCTGGGTGTGTAGAACCAAGCTTGCTGGTCCCAGCTGTCGCTCAGAGGAATGGTACAGGGACCACAGAAAAGGTGGTCTAGGACTCCCTCCCATCCCTGGGTCCCAGCAGTGTGCGGCCTGTTCTGTTGTCTCACGTGCCCCTTTGGTCAGGAGTGGCACCCAGATTCTAGTCCAACTGCAAATGCATCTTCTGGGTGAGACAATATAGAGACCCATAGACTTGCATGACAGCAGTTACCCCCTTGCTGCAAGGTGGGAGGGAGGAGAAAGGCGGAGACTTCCTGCCTCCAGGGGATGTGGATCTGGCTAGAGCTCTGTGGCCGCCGTGCCCTGCAGAATTCAGACCTGCCAGCCTGCAAACACTGGGCCCGCACTATCAAACACATCTGTCTCTCTCTGCAGACGAGAGAGAAAGAGAGCTGTGGGTAATAGAGCTCCCCCATACAGAGGTAGCGATCGGTAGGTACCGTAATCCAGCTCTATAGGGGTGCAGATTACAGATAATGGACACACGTCCATAGATAGCACAGATCCCTTTAGGCGATAGGGTTAGATGCCTGTGTATAGATACAGATCAGTAGATGGTGTATCTCCCCGTAGGAAGATAGTAGGTAGGTAGGTGGCTACATAGGTAGCAGCAGTAGCCCTTTCTGTGGGTGGACAGTGAGATGGCAGATGTAAGCACAGAGCCATTGATAACAGACACAAATCTCTCTTCCCACCCACCCCACATGTGTGCACAGCTGTTCTGGACTTCTGGAGAGCGCTGACAAGTGCAGGGTCCCTCTCATGACTATGCACTTAGTCTTTGCTGAGATCTAATTTCTCCACACGCTACCACCGTCCTGTGTCCCTGTGACGGGGCAGCAGCCCGGGCAGCACCAGAGCGCAGTGGTGAGGGTGGAGCTGGAAATGTTGCTTTTCCCAGAGCCTTGGGATTTCTGGATCAAGGAGCCAGGGCCGTCCTTCTTCCTTCCCTGAGCTTCCTGGCAGGCAGGGAGCCAAGGGCACACCTTCCACTCTGTGCAGTGCTGCCAACCTTCCCCAGGGTGGACCTGTGTCCTTGAAGGCCCTGAGGTATGCAGAGCTGCCTGCACCTGCAGGATTTCCCTTGCACTCTCCCTCACTCCATTTCTAATCTTCTTTGTGTGTGGCTGCTTGCCAGGGAGGACGGGAGTGGGCTGGATCTCCAGCTCCTCTGCCCAGACACCTGCTGCCTGCTGCTGTCCCCTTCTGGCCTGGCAATAACCGCAGACCACTCTCCTGGGAGGTCTGGGCTTTGGCTGGCTGGACTCCGCGGGAAGCTCCCACTGGGGTTGGCTGAGTGCAGTGGGCAATTATCCCCAAGGGCGCCGAGCTCTTCTTGGCCCAAGGACTTGGCAGCACCAAGGCCCCATGGGGAGGTGAGGGCCCCTCTCGGCCTCATTGTCAGGCAGACATTGCCAACCTCACGGCACGATGACCACACACTCAAACACACCCGTCATCATCCAATTATGCTTGGAACGCCGGGGCCAGTGAGTCACAGCAGATGGGCAGGAGAGTGGCCCGACTCTAGCCCCTGCCGCGCCTGATGCTCCCAGCCTGCAGCTGGCCCCGACACCCTTATTCTAGGGCCATTCCTACACAGAGATACCAAGACCCTGGGCTGGTTTGGCAGCACAAATGGGATGCTGTCACAGGGCATGGACTGCACGTGAATACTTTCCTAGGCTGAGCTCTTGTTTCCAACCCCTGAGCATGCCCTGAGCCAAGGCTTGGGAGCTTTAACCAGAGAAGGGTTTCAGAACCAGGTTCTGAAGGAGCAGATGCCAGGGGTGGGCAGTTCTGGGAACCTGTGCGGCAGGGGATGTCAGCACTTGCCTGTTGCTGCAGGAGGTGGAGAGTCGGTGACTCCAATTTCCTTTGCTCTGAGCTCGAAGCTGTGGGATAGAGGTTTGATGGACCTGGTTCTGCCTAGCCAGGGAGAGGTCCCGCCATGGCAGTTGGCATTGGTGAGGTCACTAGGGCCTGAGAGAGGAGGACGTGGAGGTCATGGGGTCCAGCTGCCTTGTGTGGAGGCGGGAATTGGTCTTGGACACACAAAGTTCGGGACACACACCCGGGCAGGAAAAGCCATTGGCTGTCAGCCTTGCGCCCAGCAGAGGGCTGGGATGAGGTCTGTGTGTCATGTGGGTGTCCCCAGAGGTGAAACTGGCTGCGATTCCGTAGGGAGAGTGAAGAGGCCGGGTGGGCCAAGACCCAGAGTGCTTTCTGCCCCACCTGCCCCCTGGGCCTCTCCTCACTGGCCATGCCATCATGGCTTCTATGGTGGCCTCTGCAGGAAGTGGGGGCAGAGAGGCCCCAGCTCATGTGAAAATGAGACACCAGCTTCAGCAGTGTGGCCCTCCACCCGCCTGCTCTGGCTCAGGGTTTAGAGCCACGTGGGGCATCAGGCCAGCCACCCACAGGGGACCATGAGTTGACCCGCAGGCCCCATGCTGTGGACAACTACGGGGGCATCGCCAGGGTCCGACTCAGCTCTGAAGGCTCATGTGTCTGCTGTGGGAAATCATCTCCTGTGACTTCACCCCTCCTCTCTCTGGGTTCAATAAAGAAGATAAGGATCTCGGCCACGACACCGCTTGGTGGCTCCGCACTCCCACACCAGCTGCTGGGCCAGAAGTCGCCGGCGGCCCGCAGCCCTGGGCGGAGGTGCAGCTCATGGAGAGCGCACAAAGGACCCGGGTCAGCCATCTTGGCGTTGTCGTGGAGATTCTCTTTAATTAAAAGTCTGCCTTTGAGTATGTCAAGTGCTCCAGTATTTTTGCCATTCTTCTTATCTCTATGGCAACGAAAATATTTCAACATTTACATGGACATCATCTTCCTTGCTAATGCGCTATCTGAACTGTGTGGGGCTGAGGAGGCGCGCGGCTGCCGCGGCTGGGGATGCTGGGGTTGCCAAGACAACCGAGGGGCCTAAAGATGTCCTCACGTCGGTTGTGCTAAATGGAAGCTTTAAATTAATTCGCTCCCATGTGTTTTTGTAGCTTATGTTGTTAATTGAAATAATAGGAGTGACCTTCCGTGTACATCCGGAGCACCTGTCCTATTAAAACTGTCAGTGCGGTTTGCTTAAGTACACCCTCATCCATCAGGGAAATCTAGCGTGAAATGGGGCTCGGAAGATGCGTGTCTCACGGTTGTGTCTCCACTGGGATGATGGGGGAGGCGGTGCTTCCCGTGTCAGGCTTGAAGCACCAGCAATAACATTTTTATTTTAAAACTTCATGAGTTTCTGCTTCCCTCTCTACAGGCTCTGAGCCCGGCAGCCCGCCATGGTCTGGCCATGCTTGTGCATGGGGAAAGAGGCCAGCATGGCTGCCTGCTGCAGTGGGCACTGGGAGCTGAGTGTGGGGCTGCCCCGGGCTGTGCCAGGGCTCCCAGGCCACATGAGTGTCTGGGCAGGGCAGCTTCCGGCTCCTTGGAGCCCACAGCGAAGCAGCATCTCCACCTTGCCCAGGCCCTGTTCCCAGGGCCCGCTGCCCTCGAGAGCTGGGCCTTGGGGTCCTGAGGGTTTTCCCCCAGAAATGCAGAGTGGAGGGGGAAGAGTTTTCTTGTCCATACACGTATGGACATGGAAACCTGCGGATACTTATGACACTTTGCCCCTGAAGAATATCTGGCTTGGGCCTAGGGGCCAGAGTTAAAAATTAACCCCATAAATTCAGGAGTTTAAAGGAGAAAGCCAGTGCAAGAGGACCCAGGCGTCGATGCTTAGGATCAACTGGATGGGAACTGACAAAACCGAGCTGTGAACAAGAGCTTCATGTGACGTCCCTTTCCACTAGTCCCTGACTCCCGGGTGGAGGGGGACAGGCTGAGCCAGCCTTGCCCGTTCCTTTTACACCACGCAAGGGCAGGAGTCAGGGCTGGCAGCAGCCAGTAGGACCTCGCTCCAGGACTGCTCTGAACTGGGCTGGGCTAGGCACGCCTGGGATGGCACGGGTGAGAGGAGACATCTGGCTTGGTGAGTAGCAATAGGGGAAAAAGAGGAAGGAGAGATGGGCGGCCACCAGGAGGGGCTCCGGACTGTCCTCCGTCTTTGTGTGAGACCCTCTTGCTTCAACATGGGTATCACTTGCCCCTTTTTTTCCTCCTGTGCATACCACAGTTGGAAGTGGTGGGCTAAATTCCTGTTACATCTATAGCTATAGACACAAAAACACCCGGGGACCCAGCAAGTAGGCGGAGCTCTCTATTTTGTTTGGAAGGACTGATTTCCGGGCGCCCTGACAGCACTTCTAGGGTATAGAGTGCACTTCACGTGGACAAACAGGCCCCGCTACAGGCGATGCTGAAGTGAGGGACGGGGCGGCAGTGGATCCAGGCCTGGGCAGGAAGGCCTGGCTCAGCTCAGTAGTCACTGGCCCCAGTGCCTCTGGCAGGACCGCCCCCCTCTGTGTATGCCTGCCTGGTTCCCACCTGGAGGAAGCGCCCACCCGCCTCTGCCTCCGGAGACAAGGTGCCCTTCCATCACAGGCTCTAACTGGGAGAGAGGTGAATTGAGGAAACGCAGCAGACCGCCCAGCTGCCACAAGCCTGGCCGCTCTGGGCGTGGTCCCAGGGCGGCGGGCCTGGCCCCTCTGGGATTGGTAATTACTCTAATGGCCTTCTGACTGCTGATTTTAAAGGCATTCCAGGGGAGCTTTCAAAATGATGGCTTTTCCTTTGTAGCTGCGATAGGCACTGTCTTCTCATGCTTTCCACTAAACACACGGCTGACCTAAGCAGGGGTCGGCTCGAGCAAGTGCTGGCCAGTGTGGCGCCAAGCGTAGCCTTTGGTGCAGGGGAGGTGGCTCTGGCCTTGCTGCGCTGCGGCTTCACTATAAGGCCTGGCTTCTACTGTCCTTATGTGCACGAGAAGATGGCAAAATACTACTTTGTTGAAGAGAAGATTTTTTCCTCCCAAGTAAACTTTTATTGCTTCTGTTAAAAACATTACATCTTTGCGCCCGTACACGTTTGACCTCTATTAAACACCAGTGTTAAGCAGGCTTGCTTCCAGAGATAATTAAACGATAAAAACCACATAGCATTGTCATAGTTTTAGGTCCCCGTTATAATAAAATTATCGTTGTTTAAACAGCTCTCCTCAGTTTTTCTCTTAACATTTTTTTAAAAGTTTTCAAGTTTGCGCATCCACACATGGTAAGTGTTAAAATAATAGCTTATCATTTGAATAAGCTATTAAAATAGCTTACTTTAATAAGCGTTCATTCGAATATCCACACCTGCCAGGCTCCGATTTGCACTTATAAGGAAGGAGAAGGCTGGGAGGGACTGGGCGGTGCTCCACAAGGACAGCGGTGAGCCAGTGAGCCGAGGGAAACACGGACCCTGGCTCTTGGGTGCAAGACACCAAGTCAGACGCAGTCGACCTTGGGAACATTTCCAAGTGAATGACGGGAAGCTTGGCAGGTATCAGAGCAGGGGGACCCCACAAAAGTCCCCGCTTACCCAGGGTTGGAATCATGTTCACTGTCGCTCCCCTCCAGGGGCCATGACACCCAGGACGTGGTGTGTGCGGCTCCAGGGGGCTCCCACCAGGTCCCTGCTGCTAACGATGAGCCATGGGGAACAGAGGGGAAGTTATGGATCCAGTGAGTCCTGCTTCATTTTTCTTCTTGGATTTGCTAAGTTAATTATTGCCTTCCAGTGATTTTTTCCCCATACCTTTGTATATTTAATTTCCTTTTTAATAGACAAACTGTCATGGGGGTTACACAAAGCGTTATTATTCAAGGGAATGTTTATATCACTCAGATAGATATCATAGAGAATTACGAATCGGAGAGTATTTATTACATATACGAGTGAAGAAAGTGACTGTTGCCAAGTAAATACATGCTATATTTAAATATGATAGCAATCACCAACCACCAAGCTTTTCCTTGGTGTTCTGAAATTAAATATACAGAGAGGCAAATTAATATTTAAACTCTGTATAATTTTGAGGGTCTGTAATCTGCATGACAAAGAGAGGAGACTGGGGCCATGCTGGGGTGAGATGGTATCATGACTGGATCTGACTGCAGGAGGCCAGTGAGGCCACACGCACAGGGAACTTGTGGGCTGCAGGTGACACCACGCGCTGGAGATGATTCTGTTGTTATTAGGGTAACTGTTGCCTGTGGCTTCTCTGTGGGCATCATGTAAAGTACTTGAGACAAAACAATTTGTGACCCTCATGAGGGTAGGGATCCAGGCTGCGGGGAGGACAGCTGAGGTAGGCTGGGTAATCACGCGCAGACGTAACACATGGGAGCTGTTCTACGTGAATCGGGGTGGGGGCTGGAATACAGAAGAAGGCACAGGAGGGAAATGTGCAGACGAGCCAGCCAGAGCAGGATGGGGCGGCGGGAGGGGCAGATGCTGCCTGGCAACTCCTTAGAGCCGCTTTCGT
This sequence comes from Dinomys branickii, assembly GCA_004027595.1. NCBI lineage: Eukaryota > Metazoa > Chordata > Mammalia > Rodentia > Dinomyidae > Dinomys > Dinomys branickii. The sequence continues at coordinate 134,155 of PVLD010001215.1, read as the reverse complement.
GAGTGGCCGCTCGGAACAAGGCCAGTGTCTGCACCTGCTCCAGCTCATGTCGCACAGATCCCAGCGTCTGTCCAGAAGGTGCACGCCACAGATCTGAGGCCAGATCTGCCTGAAGTCCTCTGTAATGAGTGAGTGAAGCACACTCTGCCATGAGGAGGACAGCAATGGCAGTTCCACTTGAAGCCTGGAGCCCTCTAAGAGCATATATACCCGTCTCCACATGCCTTCTCCTCTTCCTTAGGGAGAGGCCAGGAGGAGGAGCAGGAGCAGGAGCAGGAGCAGGAGCAGGGAAGAATGAGTGAACTGAGGGCAATCAGTGCCAGCAGCAGGTGTGTCTCAAGTGGTGGGCGCGCCTGAGCTTTCCTGCAGTGCTCCCGCCTCCACACGGCAGAGCCCCTTCCTCCCTGGTCCTCTCACAAGGCTCCGACGTACCGCCATGGTGCGTTGACGTGTCTATCCTGACAGTGAAAGAGTCTTCCCAGGTGGACCAGGCTTTCATCAGAGCGCCTTTGGACCTGCAGGGATGGTGGGACTCTAGGAACTGTTAGAGCATCCCCCTATCTTGCAAGAACAAGCATCTGAGGGGTGACAGCCTTCGGTCAGGGTGAAGAGCCTCTGTTTGGCATTTGTGTGGACACAGTCTCCCTGTACAAGTCCTCCTGAGTAATGCTCCCATTGGGCCAGCACCCTAGTTCCCTGAAATCTGTTAGTATCTCAATCTTTCCTTCTCACTTTTAACTGCTAGCAGTCATGACTGTACAATGTGACATGTGCTATGTGTTAAAATATGATATATGAATATGATAAAAATACACTATATTATCTTTAATAGGTACTTGGTAGGTTCCAGAAACTGCAGATTCTTTTAATACAGAATCTTATGTGAGATGTGATAAACAGTATAGTGTATATTTAAATAAAATATCTATTGCAGTAAAAGATATGTTGCCACAAGGCTTCCTCAAAGTCCTCCCTCTTGCTTTGAACACATTTATCCCATTATTCTTGCTTCTTTCTGCAGCAGTTCTGGTGTCCTCTTTCTTGAATGTCTTTAGTTGTGCTAAATGTAAATGTAAAATGTAAACATTCACCGTAATGAATGTAAATGTAAAAAAAGAAACGCTCTCCATAGTTTTCTATTGCCTCTTGTTTCACACGCAGACAAGGCCTGCCAAGCGAGCGTTATTATTTACACTTATTGTGTGTGGTAGGAGCCGTGGGGTTTTGGTGGTTTCCTGGTCTACCTTACGGAGTTCACAGGCAGCCACAGAGTCGGGTGGAGCTCTAAATCTGGGCCGCAACATGTCACAATGTGTCCTTCCCCAAACCGCTTTGTTGCAAAAGCTGATTTAAGCATGGAAGCCTAATGAGAATCTGAGCACGGGGAGATGCCCGCCGCGTCTCCATCCTGCTTCTGTGGCTCTGTGCACCTGTGTGGGCTCATGAAGGACTGTTCCCCGTGGCCACCAGCCCCGTTCAGGTCTCCACAGATACTCATGCTGAGCAGTGGCCACACCAGCCACACAATGACTAAGGGCCACACAGGGGACTTGAGTTTCCTGGTGTAATCGAGACTTAACAGTACCTTTACACATGATGATGAGCCCTAAACCAAGCGACTCACATAACTGGCAGTGATTATTGTCCTCCGACAAAGCCCACCCACATTCCCCCCATCTGCCTTTTCGTTGTCTTACTGGTCTCCAGGAACAGATCCGTGTGACCTCCTGACTGGGCTCCCGTCCAGTCCTCACTTTGTCCTTCCCCCAGTGCCCACTTCTTTGCCTCTCCGGCTCTCTTCACATCACTGCATGTGCATATGATGCATGTGTGTACATGAAGATATGCACAATACACACATGCATGCACACATGTGTATAAGCACGGCACACACACCTTTACATGTGCATGGCTGTGCCAACCAGGAGGCCCCTCACGCGGCTTCCCAACCCTGCCCAGAACTGGCCATAAGGGCAGCAAGGGACCGTGAATGTTTCTGGGCAAGTGCTAGCACATGTCAGCTTTGTGCTGGGAGGAAGGAGGCACACATCCCACGGGTAGCTTTCTGTATGTGGCCTGCAGGGCTGTTGGACCCTGACCCAGTAGCGAGAAAGGTGGTGAAGAAAACTGGCCTGGTGAGCTACGGGACACTGATACTGTGGAAGGCCAGCTGTGGGCAGTGTGGCCTGTGATGGCTGGGGCGGGAGCTGGGCTTGTGGCTGGGTTCCTGTTGGCAGGCACTGTTTACATCCACAGACATCGCCCCTGGCAATTGCTCAGTAGTTCAATGCAGTAGTTATGGGTGTGGCCAAGGGGTGGGGAGGACTAGACTGAAAGCCTAGCTGAGGCCCTTGATGTTGGAGTGGGTGTCACAGATGAGCAAGCAGAGGGGCCAGAGCAGTTCAGTGCAGTGCAGCTGAAGACATCAGAGCCAACTCCTGTCCAGTATTACACAGAAAAGTACTGAGAGGCACGGCACCTTCGATGGCTGGTGTGCACTGTGTATTGGCTGGAAGCACCTAGAAGCACCAACAAGCTGCTCTCTGCAAAGGCCCCTTGGGGTGCATGGGGATTGCCAGGACACCAGCTGATGGGCGCGGCAGTGAGCTATTAGACGCCATGTGGAGGAGGTGGCAGGGAGCCCCATGACCCCACTGCTACCCGTGCCAGCTCGATCTCTAGCTGACTCCTGGGGCTGACATCTTCTGGTGGGGTCTCAGCACCAGGGTGGGAGTGAGGCCAGCCTGGGTTGGTGGCAACCCTAAACTTGCTGTGAGGGTACAGAAGCCTGCCATCAGCAGCCTGAGGTGTGAGGGGTTAGGCTGGTGCAGTGCAGCTGGACAACCCTTGCTCAGCTTGCAAGAGGCCCTGGGTCCACCTGTAGCACTGGAAAGGGCAGGAGGGAGAAACAAGAGAGAGCCGGGTGGGCCCTTATCGCCTCCGCCCTGTGTCAGTGGGGGTGTCCTTGCCCTCTGTGCTCTTGTGGCCACAGCTGTCTGGTCCTGGTCCCCCTGCGTGCAGATGCTGGCAGGCTCCTGTTGTGCTCAGAGCTGAATTCAGTCCTTCACCTCAGAGGAAAAAGATGGGCCTGGGGGCAGCCTGGATACTGAGATGCTGGCCACTCTCCAGCATCAGAATGTCCTGGGTGTCCAGGGATGTCTGCACACCGGAGGGTGGGGCCACAGAGAAGTCGTAGACAGGAGGAACCGGGTGCAATTTCACGGGTTTTGGACTTGATGTTAGACCCCAGTTTGGAGGAAGTTGTCAGGGAGGAGAAACCAGCCAGGCAGGGCACTGTGCATCCGTGTCTGGGCGAGGCTGGGGAGGAACAGGCCTGTGAGGATGACACTGGGCAGGGGTCCCTGGTGGAGGATGGACTCTGGGGCACCTTGCATCCTTCAGCAGGTGGGGCTGATGCAGGTGGGGAACCCCCTGCTCTGTGTCAGATCCTGGTCTGACCTGGTGATGGGAGCCATGTGTACACCCTGATCATGAGTCAGGCCATGGCATCAGAGCTGCGACACAGGGCAGTCCCCAAGGCTGGCTGGGACCCTGAGATGAACAGGCTGCTGGGACAGGTGCAGGTCTGTCTCTGCTCTTCCTGACTGACCCCACCTCGTGACCTCCCTGAGAAGGCACACAGGGTGAAGGTAGAAGAGAGTACTGGGAGCCTTTTCCGTGGATGGAGCTTCCTGCCTCAGCTTCAGGGAAAGCATTTCCGCTGTCTCCCATGCCAGGCTCTGGGCTATCAGAGGGAAGCTCCGTGCCCACCCACCTTCTGCTCAGCAACCCAGGTGGGCCCCCAGGAGGAGGCCGCAGGACCCAGGCAGTAGGTGCACTCACACTCACAGCCACACTCTCACTAACACTCACACACACACACACACACACGCAAACATGCCACAGTCTCATTAAGACACATGCACACACTCTCTAGCACACACACGTACTCTAATACACACATGTGCACACCCATATACCCTCACTGTCACACTCACATGCGCACATTCACACACATATGCAGATGGGCACTCTTACTTACACACGCAACACATGCACATACCCACAGCCTCATTGTCACACTCACACTCTAACACTCACTTGCATATACACTGTCATGAACACCTTCTCACTAACATACACATGCACATGCTCTCACTGACACACACTGACACATATGCATGTATATGTGCTCTCACTAGCACACACACCTTACTAACACACACAGACAGAGCCATATGCACGCGAGTCCCAGGGCAATGGGCCTGCCTGTGTCTAGGGCACTGAGTCTCAGAGCCAGGAGGCTGAGGCCAGAGAGTCCCACTCAGCATGGGAGCCAGGCCTTGGTGGAGGGAACCTCCTCTGTAAGCGCTTCAGGACCAGGAGGCCGGCATGCGGTGCAGCTCCTGGGGTGGCGCAGTGTTGGCGGCAGGGCTGCACGCTGACTGCCCACAGTGGATCTGGAGAGCGTGTGCACCTGGGGCAGCTCTCAGAATGCCTGGACCCTGTGCCTGTGAGCGAGCAACATCAAAGCCGTCACCCCTGGCCGGATGCCCTTGCCTGCACTTAATCCACTTGGCTGCCAGCGGGCCAGGGCCAATTTACTAGTGCATTAGTGTCCATTATAGGGTAATGGGCGTCCGTCAGTGTCAGGGTGTCAGCACCAATTAATGCAGCACACTACTCCCTCCCCGTAATTGCTAATCACTGGGCCATCCAGCACTGAGTGATATTAAATACCATTTTGGCCACAGCAGACAGCGTTACGACACATGAAGCGGAAGTGGCATTTAGAGTATTGCGGCCATAAACAGACGGGCAGTACTGGTTACGAAGGAGACTTTTATGAGAGGATCTGGATTCCAATTACATATATTTCAGGAATTATGTTAAGTGTTCTATATTAAGTGTTACTCTGTTACAGGTTATATATTAAGAATTCTATATTAAGTATTAGTTGTGGAATATCTTTGGCCAAAGACTCCTTAAAATAGAGAATAATTACATGGTAAGTTTTTAGTTGTTTTAAAAAGTTTTCCCTCAAGTTAGGAGAAATGATGTCTGTGAAGTGGTTGACTGCATTTGGAAGACTGTGAGCAAGAAGTCAGGGCCGGGGTGTCTGCAGCCCCTGGGATGGGACGTGTCCGCACAGAGGAGCCTCACTTTGCCTCAGTGGGTCCCTTCCTCTCTGAGAGGACGAGAGGCACCCACCATACCCATAGGCTTGAGCCTACTTTCCAGCCTCCCACCCATGTCCCTGCTGTGGGGACGATTTCACTGGGGCTCGAGGCTTAGGGCCTGGGTACGATTGTCAGTTCTTTGTCAATCTATAATGAAGTTCTCGACCTGGGAAAATTCAGGGAAAGAGACCGAAAAACTGAAATTTAAACTTTTTACTTTGCTGTTTTGAAAACATAAAAATAGGCCAAATAGATCCATGGTTATGTTTAGATTTTGCTAAAATGTCACTGTATTTGGAAATGGTTTATGTGGTAACGCTTCTTGTCAGGAATCAAGGAGGAGCATGATTGTGCAGACAGCATACGTGATTGTAGACCCCGAGAATTTGCTATGGTCAAACTGCAGCGAAGGTGCAGGAAGACCTGCGTGCAGAACCCTCTTGCCTGGGCCCGCGCCATGTTTATGCCTGTCTGTGTCGAGTGGCTGTTCACAGCCGGAAGCTGTGCTGTGATTGCTGTCTCATGAAGGAGCAGAGCGGTGTCAGGCACCTCCACTGTACACAGCTGTGAAAGACCAGCTGGGTCAAGGCTGCAGGCAACAGCATCCATCTCTTCCAGGAAATCTTCCGGAAACCCTGAAGGCCGCATTTCGCATAGGACAGTGGGAAGCGGCTTTGCTGAACATGACGTGAGCCAGGATCTTGCACTGTGAGTGGCTGTGCACAGAGCTACAGCAGCAGCTTTGACAGTGATCAGCCATGGGCCAGTGTTGACCAGACTGCTGGGGGTCTTCCTGTGCTCTGGAGAGGTGGGAGAAGTGACATGTGTGTTCTCCACACCGTGGTGCCTTGCTGTGGTCCCCTCGCAGGGACTGGGGGACGGGCTTGGGCCTTGCCGGGAGCACCAGCACCTGCTCTGGTTCCTCACAGAACTAGAATCAGGTCCTGTCTGAAAACGCAGCCTTTGAATGAATCTGAATTGTCCTTATTTGTCATTTTATTAGTGACTCATTACAGCCATTTCTTTGGATTAAAAAGAGAAGAAAGAACAGAAGTAGAAAGAGTAAGCTCATGGCCACCCAGCGTGCTGTGGCTGCTCACAGTGGCTTGGATGGAACGACAGATTCACCATCATGTTAAATTTAACACTTTTTATTTTAGCAGTATGATCATCTGATCATATCTTCAGGTACAGCCAGCATTACAAAAGTAATTTTTATAATTGTAACTTCACTCAGCCTCAGGTGGCTCAGAATGATGTTGGAGACCCTATTACCAAATTTCCAGCTTCAAAATTACCTTCTGTGACAGGGGTTTTGGTGCTTATGGGGACAGGGAAGGGAGCTCTGTTCTTGGTCTCTGGGTGGGTGAATTGCCATGGGTGCTTTTTCTTGCAAAAGTGTTGCATCTGTTTTGTTCTATCTTGGGTGCACAGGAGCAACCTTCTGATGCCACTGGATCCTTTACCCTCTGACATTTCCACCAGAACCTAAACAAAAGGGAGGGTCCCTGGGGGAGCGCCTGGTTGACAGCGAGCCCCATCTACTGCAACAGCCACAAGCTGGCCCTTCCAGTGTGCTGGTGTGGACCCTTGGGCCTCATCCTAGCACTGGTGAGGACACCTGCTGCAGTCACACAGTACTCTCAGAGAGCCCTCAGGCTACATTCTGTGCTGGCTGTGGGTAAGGGAACCGGATGCAAGAACTGATGTGGTGCTTGCTCGGAGAGCACTTCTCTCTGCACCGACAGCTCCTCCCATGAGGGGAAATGAGGGAAAGCTGAGGTCCACCTCCCCCTGGGCCATCCCACATCACCCCCTTGTCCGCACGTGCACCACACAGAACTGGGAACAGCCATCATCTCTCAGACGTATGCAGTGGGGTTTTCTTGACATGGTGGGTGCTGCCCAGGTGTTCTTGGTAGTGGCGATTCGGGCAGCATGCACTCTGTGAGGTCTGTTTTCAGGCCGCTTCCTCTGTGCAGAGTTCTTGGGATTCTCCTCCAGGAACTTTTCTAGGAGTGGGTTGAGACAGGAGGACAGGAACTCAGCTTGGAGCCTTCCAGGTGACCAAGTGAGACAAAAAAATACAGTGCAAACTGTGGCCCATCATCCAAGGGAAGCGCCACAGTGATCGTCACTATGAGAAGTTGCATGATGACCAACCTTGGTGGCAGTGTGTGACAAGTCTCAACCTGTCCCACACTGTCGTCAGTTGACACCTGAGGCTGAGAGAAGAGAGAGCCATGCACTTTGAAATGTACATAATTCTAGACCACAAGGAACGCGTTTCTTTTTTTTTTTTTTTTTGTGGCATGGGGTCCATGACCACGCCAATTCAGAGTGAGGCTCTCCGAGAAATATTACTGTGGGAGGTGAAACATAGGTCCATGGGCAAGAGCCTGAGGCCAGGCTCAGAGTTCCTGATGGAACCCATCTCTCCACATGCAGAAAGCCCTCAAGGTGAGGCCTACCATGCTGCCTGGCTTTGGTGGGGTTGTCTGAGCTGAACTTGTGTCCAGGAAGACTGCGCTGAACCCTGAATATCACAAGGGCTTGCGAGAGTGTTCAGAAAATAGTGTGTACAGAAAACTTCTTGGGAAGTGACACAGTGTCCTTTGTCATGGCCAAATTTTGTGTCACAGATTGCTTCTGGTACTGCAGTTTCTGTCAGATAAAACCATGACGTAGTGTCCCCATCCACATGGGATCTGGCACCAAGTGACTCCTAGCTCTTCTCAAAGTCAAAATGACCATGAAAGGGAAAAGTTTTGAATCAAATCAGGACATTGAGGCAGCCAGGATAGCGCAGCTCAAGACCCTCCACAGTGGGCTCCTTGGGAATAACCCAGCCCACACTGAGTGGGGACAGGGAAGGGAGGGGAGGGTCCCTGAGTTCAAAGTGAGGGAAGGCTTTGGAGGGGGCTGATGGCAATGTCTTTTACTGTAATAACTTTTTAAAATTTAACATTCACCAAGTATTTTGATCACACTACGTACCTTAAGGAGCTTTTGACATGGTGCCACGTGAGAATCTCCAGTTACCTGTGGGGACCAGCTGGGTGCCTCCTCCTCAGGGCTGTGCGAAGAGAACACTCCTCAAGCCATTGAGGCAGCACCCATGCATGGCTGCTTCCCATGTCCAGTACAAACCATTCAAAGACAAAGGCCCTGTCCTCCTACGAAGCGATTGCTGCATCTAAACTACAAGCAAGTTAGCAAAATGGAACAAGTGATGGGTGTCTCCTAGGACCACACATACCTCTGGGTGGCCTGTGTCCCCTTCCTTACATATCTTTGAAGTGGGCCATCTAACATGGGCAGAGGTGGCGGAAGGAACAGGCACGTGTGCACTATCTGGGCTGGTGGCGGGAGAGATGGAGCACCCGGGGTCCGAAGAGATGAGGTGACAGGGACGCTGGCTGGGACCAGCAACGGGAAGACCGTGGCTATTGTCTGTCCCTCGGCTTAAGTGGGGAAAGACCCTTGCTGATTCTTGCAAAGCTGCGTTTTCAGGAAGCTTTTCATGGCCTCAACGATCTCTGGAGCCTCACATTTTCCTGTGTCTAATTTGATCCCTTTCTACCCAGCCCCCTGTGGCCAGTGTGGTCCTCATCAGACAACCAATAACAAATGACAAAGAAATCAAGGGAAGAAAGCTGGCAATGTGAAAACGTTTTTGTGTTGCCTCTTTTACTTTTGGATGAAGAGGGGAATTGTTTCATGTTACTGCAAATTTGTCTTTGGGGTCTTGTGATCAAGATGCCTGGTTTATTCCATACCCAGGGTCTGAAGGGGAGTCCTGTGTGGTGACATCAGCAATGCCAACTGCAGCCGTGCTCCCCCATCTCTCCTCTGGGCTGGGTGCTTCTGGTACACAAGCCGGCCTGGGGACCCATTGAGTGGCAGGAGGAAAGAGCTTTGGATGGCTTTGGTAGCAATCAGTACCAGCCTAGTCTAGAGAGAGCAGGGATGCGGCTCCTCACCACGCCCTTCCTTGGGGGAGAGCCCCACCCCTTCCCTCCCCTCTCCGTCCCTCCCCTCCCCTCTCAGTCCCTCCCCTCCCCTCCCCTCTCCTGCCTCCCCGTCCCTTCTGGGGTGGCAGTGTGCGCTGGGTTATTCCCAAGGAGCCCACTGTGGAGGGGGCAGACAGATGCATTTGCATGACAATACCCCCGCACCAGGACGACGCCGGCAGTCAGAGAATTCACCTTTTAAAGCCGACAGGGTGAAATAATAAAAGGATCACTTCTGTTTGCTGTTTTGTTTTAATGTTCATGATTATAACTATATTTGAAATGAAATCTGATGCCGTATTACAATGCTAAAATAGATGGGGCTATAATTTAAAGTACCAGATAAACTTGGTTTAATTCTCTGAAGGACAGGGACCAGGTTTTTGATTTGCTTGTTTTTGATGAACTAGAACTAAAAAACAAACAACTTCCTTCAAATTTATGGAAGGAATTGTGTTCAAGCTTGGCATGAAGGCACTTGTAGTTCCGAGGGGCACCTAGAGCCCGAGCTCCCCTGAGAGAAGAGGCCCATAGGGTCATGGCGGTGTGTCCTCACACGGGTGTGTGCGTGACTGTGAGCACCATGGAGTGGCTTCAGGGATCATTGTGCTGTGTTCTCAGGGTGTCCAACAGTGATGGATATAAATATTTTAACGGGCAAGCCGGCAGGTTTCTGAAGATTACGTCTTATCAAGTTGACCCTTATAATTACGCTGTCTTCTGCACCTGTGGGATCTCTTTAATTGCGCAGTTCTTTGGTAAATATTGAACTCAGGAGGGGTATACAACTCCACGCAAAGATGACTGAGGTGGCACCGTGTAAGCAGCTCCGTGATGCCCCCTCTGCTGGGGAAGAGGGTGTGTGGGGCTCCTCAGCCCTGGGATGCATGGTCTCCCCACTTCCTGATGGGACCTTCTGTGTTGCTGGGCACTGGGCTCGCCTCGCCTTTGATTCTGTAGTCACTGCCTGCACCCCCCAGGAAGGTCCCGGGGTGCTGGGCTGGGGTGGGCAAGGGTCACTGTTTGCTCACCCTGCTCCTCTTCTCATGTGCATCTTGGCCTCCCCAGTCCTTCAGAGACACAGAGATGGACATGTGGAACCCCTTGGCAACTCCAGGCTGTCCCCCAAGGGCAACCCAAATGGAAAGAGCCCCTCAGCCCCCAGTGTGTGCTTTGAGGGTCACAGGTCAGCCACCGGCCTTGACGAGCCACTCCTCCCGCCTGCTTCTCTTCTCCACAGTGCTCTGGAGCTCGGCCCAGCATGGAGTTCAGCCCTGCCTGCTGGGCACCTTTGAAGCTCTTGGGTTTGCACAGCACATGTGCCTGGCAGGTCACCTTGGTCATGGTCTCTACCCCATCCTTGGCCTGGAGGCTAAATATCTCCCTCCCCCACGGACCTACCCCAAATGGCTCCGGGGTGTTTATGGGCTGCTGGGGTCGGCATGTGCCGGCCCAGGTGCCCTGGGCTGGATTCTGAGCTGAGTGCATGATGAAGAGGGTGGTGGTGCCTCTTCTGTCCTGGCTCGCTGTGTGTTTTGTGAGCAGTGGGGCCTGCCTTGGTGCCTGGGAATCTGGGGCAAACGTCCTGCCCAGGTCTTGGTATCAGCCAGCAACAAAGAGGAGAACCTGGCCCGGAAGGAAGTGGCACCCGGAAGGGTGACAAGTCGGGATGAGGCCTGAGGACAGGGGCCTGTAGAGGGGGCAGCTGAGTACCCGGAGCCAGTGGCTGCTGACAGCTGTAGCACAGCCAGGGCAGTGCTGTTTGGTCACAAGGGAGGGTAGGGCCGGTAGGACTCCAGGCCTCCTGGGCTTGCTTCTGGGCCCTGGCATTGGGTCAGGCCAGCATGCACCTGTGGAAGGTGTGGTAGATGGGCAGGCAGCAGCTGTGCTGGTGGCCAGGTATCCACACTTCAGGTGTCCCAGGTCCACTCCCTCGGTGCCCAGCTGGCAGCAGTGGGGAAGGGTTGCAGGGAGAGCTGGAGACAAGCCTGTGTGTGTTGCAGGCAGGTAAGAAGGAACAGCCATGAGGACACCTGTGCTGCCCTCAGCGACAGCCACCTGGGCACCTTCAGGTTGTGGGTCTCATGGGGAGCCACTGCTGGTCCATGCAGGGAGACTTGAGTGTGGTCCGTGACAGGGTCCAACTGGGCTCAAATCCTTGCTCTGCCCTGTGAGACCAGGACGTATCCAGCTGCACAGCATCTGAGTGACCGAGGGGGGCGGTGATACAATCTGCTCCCTGGAGTGGGTCCATGTGCACAGGGGCCTGGAGCACCTCCCTGTGGAGTCACTGTTCTCACACCCTGTTCCCACCAGCAGCCTGCGGGCTTGGTCAACCTTGAGCCTCTGCGGCAGGGACTGCAGGGACTCGGCTCACAGTGTCTGGAACCAAGACTCCCCTGCTCCCAGCCCTGGCCCTCAGCCCCTCTGGCCTCTGCCTGGGATGTGCCTGGCCAGAGTCTGCACTGCCCTCCTCCTTTGAGGACGCTGAGGCAGGAGAAGTTTGGAGCTGGAAGAGAGGTGTACATGCGCGTGTGTGTGTGCGTATGCGTGTGCGTGTGTGCACGTGCATGTGTGTCCTTGCCTGTGTGCTCGCAGGACGTGTGACAAGAGCCATCTTCTGCACCCCTGGCTGGCGGCTTCCCAGCTTCTGCCTTCCTGTCTGGACTCCCGCTCTGCCCCTCAGTCTGTTCTCACCCACGGACGTGCAGGGGAGGAGAGTGGGTTTGTCTTTGCTGGTGACGTGATCACCTCTGTCCTTCCTCCTCCTTGCTTGTTCTGTTTCCGGTAGGGCCTTTGCACCAACTTACTTCCTAGCCTTTTCTTATTGTTTATTTTGAGACAGGATCTTGTGAAATCTCTAATTTATCCAGGCTGGCCTGGATCTTGTCAGCTTCCTGCCTCTGCCTCCCGGAGCTGGGATTACAGGTGTGCAGCACCATTCCCAGAACTTCCACTTTGTTAACTATAGTTAACTTGCTTAGTTAAAAGAAAACATTTCATTCGTTCATTAAAAACATTACAAATTCTCAGGAATGTGCAAAGAAATGAAGAGACAGGTACAAGCATCCTAATCTAATCTTTCTTTTGTCTGGAGTGCTACCAGGTCTGGCACATAGGCAGGGCATGTGCGCAGGCATGTGTGCCCCGCAGCTCAGTCACAGGGAGACTTCATGCATGGCTGGAGCCAGCTGGATGGCCACACCCTCACCGGCAGGCTCCTTGGCTGGCCGTGCCCTCAGCCCTTTGGGGCTGGACCTCGTCACCCTGACAGAAGGCCCTGAGCTCCCATCGACCTCTGTACTCAGCAGCCCTGAGTTCTTTTGGACACTGCGGCTGTCTGGAGGATGCACCCCGTTTCCTCCCTGCTGCCCACTGCAGAGTATCCTGACCGCCTCCAGTCCATGGCTGCGTGTAGGAGGCTTCTCTGTGGACCTAAGTTCTTCGCTGTGAAGGACTAGGACCTGGGGACAGTGTCTGGGCTCTCAGGCAAATTCCCATTTTCCTTAGGGCGGAAACCATCAGCGGGGCCACGTCTCTGCTCACGCGGGGGTGCCAGGAGACCCGCCGCCCCTCTGCCCTCACCCGCTCTTGTCACTGGGAGCAGCGAGCCCCTTGGGTTTCAGTTTGCACTTTCGGAGAGCCAGAGGTTCTAAAGTTTTTCGTGGCTATTTGCAAGTGCTCTTTGATGAAATACCAAGTCATGTCTTTCGCTCATTTTATAATTAGTTCTTTTTACTGTTGAGTTTTGAAAGTTCTTCATATATTTTAGATGCAACTTTTTTGCCAGATATGTGATTTGCCAATGTTTTGTCTCAGCCTAATTTTTTAAAATTATCTTTTAAATATTCATTTTTTTCTGAGCCCTAATTTATCAGTTTTTTCCTTGATTTTGATGTCAAGCCTAAGAATTCTTTGGCTGACTATAGGCTCTAAAGTTTGTTTCCTGATTTTTTCTAAACGATGTATAGTTTCATGTTAAGCCTGCGCTGTATTTTGAGTTAATTTTTGATGAGGTGTGAAGTTTATGTCTAGGTTCTTATTTACACCTATGGGAGTGTGAACATGCAAACACATGGCTGCGGAGTCTGCACCTCCTCCCTGAAGTCCTGCATTTGCCAAGAATCTGCAGGTGTGCGCATGTCCACTGCTGTTTCTGCTCTGGCTGGTGGTCCTGGGCCTGCAGTCCTTCTCAGCTTCAGGCTTTCCTGCTACTATGGCTGTGCAGTTTCTCTGAACCTGGTAGATGCTTCCTTCTCTGTTTATTTTTCTGGTTTTTTGAGGACGTTCTCATCTCCACTTTAGAATAAGCTCACAAAAATGTTATTCTCTAGTCTCCCAAGCCTTGCCAAGATTAGGATAGCAACCGTGTAAAGCCTGCAGATCTATGTGGGGACGGCTGATGTCTTTACTATGTTGGCTCTCCTGACTCACAGGCCTCTCCGATTACTTCGGGCTTCTTTCATTCATGCCATTATCGTTTTGTGTTTTCAGCACACACATTCTGCGCATGTTGCTTCTTCGGAGTTATGATAATGGTATTGGATTTCTGCGTTTGGTTCTCAAGTGCTTGTTCTTAGCTTACAGGAGCAGCTCTGTGTTTGTCTGGTAACCCTTCACTTTGCTGAATTCACTTATTGGTTCTAAGAATTTTTGTAGCTGCCTCTGGCATTTATAGGTGGAGAATCCTACTGCTTGCAAATGTAGATGGCTTCTTTCTCCCTTTCACTCCGCCTGCCCACTCCTGCCTTCTTGCCTTGCAGCTCTGACAGAGCCTGGCCCCACGCTGCACGGGCGGGCGGGCGAGTGTGGCTGCTGTACTTGCCTCAGGCTTGGTGGGACAGAGGCTTCCTGCTTTAGGTACGAGGTAGCTGAGGGTGTCTTGAGGTGCTCTTTACAGGCTTAGGAGACCCTCTCATCCAGAGAATTTTTATAATAATGCGTCCTGGATTTTGCCAAGTGCCTTTTCTGCCCCAGTTAATATGCGGCTAGGAGATGTGTTCTTCAGGCTGTTGGTACGGTGAATTGTATTGGTTTACTTTGAATATTAAGTCAGTTGCATCCTGCTTGGCCGTTGTGTATTATTCTTTCTGAGCATTTCTGGGTTGGGTTGGCTATGCGTGCTCGCATGCACTACATCCAAATTCCCAAGAACTCTCCACCCACGATTTTCTTTTGTCTTTGGTTGGTCTGGGGATCCGGGTGACATGGGTCTCATGAAATGAAGAGAGTAACGTCCCCTCGTCCTCGATTCTCTGGCAGTAACTGCAGAATTGGTTGTAATTCTTCTTTAAATGACTGTAAGATCCTCAGTGCAGCCACCTGGGCCTGAAGATTTTTTTGCTAGCTGTTAAATTACAAAATCAATTTTTCAAAGGTTGTAAGACTACATGTTTTTCAGTTTTGAAAAGCAGAAGCTAGGCACTAGTAGGGTTCCTCGAGTAAGTAGCAGACAGAAATGAGAAAGGCAGGTAATTAGGGTCAGGATCGTAGTGATCCGGAGTTCTCTCCCTTATAGAACACTCCATTTACTGGGCACTTCCTGAGAGGCAGAAGTTGATCTTTACTTTTATACAGTATATTCCTAAGACATTTGGGGCATTATTTTGATAAATTTTACCATTTCCTATTTCTCTTACTCTTCAAAAATCTTGGACCTTTACAGTACAGAAATACTTCTGGCCAAACCTAGTTTTCACGCTCTCTCCCTCTCCCTATTGTATTTAGAAGTGTGTTTCCAAAGTCAATTCCTTTTCTTGAGTTTGTTACACAAGAAGCAAACGCCTGCCCTGGAAACTAACAGAGACTGAAAACCTCCTCCTGGCATGGCCCCTCCTCGGTGGAGGAGTCTACACTGTTCGTGATGTGGTAGAAAGAAAATTACAGTGTCCCCTCTGACCTGCTTCCGTGTCAGTCAGGAGAGCCCCAGTCAGTGAGAATCAAGAGCTTTGGCACACAACTGCCCCTTATAATTGCTGATTAACATATGTGGAGAATACAAGAAAGGGCCATGCTCTCTGAGTCTATCTGCAACGTTTGTTTCTGCTCTGTGACCTTTGACAAAGGCCAGCCCTCCGGGGTTTAGAAGGAGACTTGCTACCTGTAATATTGATAAAGGCCTTCCACATGTATTATTTCAAAACTACATCTTGTATTAGCCTGGGGAGGGAATGTATGTTAGATCATCCAAGCCCTGGGAACAACAATTATCTTTGTGAAATATACTTTGCTAACATTCCAAATGCATTTTACTTTTCAAATGAGAAGTAGGCACGCATGTTGGAAGAGCACCTGTTCGATTGCTCACAAAGGTGGAATGGGTGGGTGCCGATTGACAGCTTGACAGTGTGGAAGCTTGAGCCGGGCCCCTGGGACTTGGCTCACTGTGCTGGGAACAGAGAGCCTCTCCCCCCACAGAGGAGCAAACCCACCTTCAGGATCGCAAAGCCTCCCCTTATGCAGAAGTACACTATTGTTGGTAAGTAAGCTGCTGTCCTCCTGGTGTTTACCGTGGGAACCGAGGTGGCTGCTGCCTGAATCGGGCGATGCCAGAGCGTGGGCATCCTGTTTCCTAAAAGCAGATCTCAGTGAGCAGCAGGCTCAGCCTGTCGACGATCTCTCTCTGGACTGTTATTTATTTCACCTTCAGGATGTGCAAAAATGCTGCGCATCTTTTTATTTCTTGTGGGTGAACAATTGCAGCATTAAGAGACATTTAAATCACGCTTAATTTCTGAAGCAAAGAGAGTTAGACAAATGGAAGTGCTCAGCCCAGACTTCAGATCGGGTTTCTGGTTTTGAAGCTGGTGTATGATATTGGCCTATTAAGTGTCTTCTTGTGTTTGATCTGTTCATATTCCCACTTGACGGCATTTCCAGTGATGTTTTCCTATTGCTTTTATGCAGTTCTTCTTCATACATGGCTGGGGGGGGCAGATAATTAGATTCATAGCTTTGTACTTTTAGTTGTCGATTTAAAGGTCTATTTGAAAATAACTCATGCTATGATACACACAAGGTCATTTTCTTCTCAAATTAGCTTATCAAAGTGAACTATTCCTTTTAGCAATTTTTTGGGTGGTGAGGAAAACGGGCAACGAATCCTGTAAATGCAGTTGTCCTTGGAGTGAGCACCTCCATGGGACTGCTGCATGCTTTCCAGGACCCTGGCAGGATGGGTCTCCCTAGGGAGCCACAAGTGCTCTGAGCAGGGTCTGCAGGAGCTGGGGCAGCAGCCACCTGGGCTGAAAGCATCTTTGCCCCTGAGGATTGTGGGGTGCTCTCTGCACTGAGGTCTGCTCAGCTGCTGGCTGATCCCAGCCTGTGATTCCTGAGAGTGAGTGCAGGTTTAAGTGGATGCCTTCTCAGGCATGGAAACCTGGCCTCAGATGTATCCTTTCCTGGAGGCTACTTCACTTCTGGAGCCAGCAACTGCACTTAGAATGTGGCCAACGCTGTGTCCTGTGGGGTGAGGGAGCGCATGTGACCTGCCCAGCATGTGCTTTCACTGTGGCACTTTCTGTTCCCTGCCTGTGTATCTGTGGTGTGAAGGACCAGACAGACTAGGGGTCCACGTGTTTTGGGTCGGCCAGGGGCTCTGGACATGCGCACACTGAGGTGGGTCTTAGCCAAGGTCCGGGATCTAGAGCTCACTGCTGTCACCCTCCCGCTCCGCGAGGTTCAGCCTCAGTCTTTATCTGCGAAGCTGGTAGGATAGTCCCTCTTTAGAGCTGTTTTGAACACTCTGGGGCCTCTGTGGACAGAACTGCATGTGGCCAGTGTCCTTCAGGTGTGCTAACACTGCTGTGCGGTGTCCTTGCATGCCATCACAAGGGTCCTGGTCCCCACTTCACAGTGCGCACACAGACATGGTCCTGGAGCTGTTTCTGTCACTTGCCGTTCTTGCTCTGGGTGCTAGAGAGGAAGAAATCCCTGCCATGGTGGGTCTGGGGTGCTCCAGGCTCTGCTGGGTTTCTGCTCAGGAGTCCCTGGGTCCCCTGTCCTTACCGGTACTGATGTGGTGTCCCACGTGTCCCATATGTGCTGCAGGGCTGACCCAGTGCGTCCCAGGTGTCTGGCAGCTGGAGACTCCACTAAGAACCCTCATCCCTGCGATGGGACTGGGGTTTCTGGTGCCTGGGCTGGCTCCTCCTGACTCCGCGCTGCACAGGTGCACAATGACCCTGGAGGGAGTCGTCAGAGCGGGGCAACAGCTTCAGCCAGACGCTCAGAATAGCTCCAGCTTGATACCTCAGGCAAGCGAAAAGTGATTTGAACAAAAGCTACCAGGAGGGCTGTGCTTTAAACACCTGCCTCTCAGCTGGCAGGCTCACCGATGGCAGTGTGGTATTAGAAACGTCTCTCAGGGTGAGGTGGGCGACTTCTGCTTTCCTCGAGGACATTCCCACCTGCAGCAGCCCCACATTCGGTGGCAAACCTGGCTGTGCATTGCCGCATGGGAGGCAGCGGCCTGGGCCAGTTTCTGGCTGTGGGAGCCAGGGCGGCACAACCTGTGGCTGCATCCTCGAAGGCCACAACTCAGTACCTGTAGGAGGGGCAGTGCCACCACCAGCCGGGACCCTCAGGATTAAATGAAACCTGGATGTGGATGCCCTGAATACCTGAGCTCTGGACACCAGTGGGTGTTTAAAACCCTTCTGGCTTTGCTCCTGTGGTCTGGGGAAAGCAAAAATGCTTACTAATTTATTAAATGTATTGATATATGTCCATTAACATTAGTATGTCCATATTTCCAGCCTGGGGTTTGAGGCCCCACACAGTGCCCTCCGAGGCAACTTTCATCTCACGAGTCCCCCAAAGCACCCAACTGAGCAAGGACAGGACGATAACCTGCGGTTGACTCCTGGGGACCAGAAATCCACCCTGCCCAACACAGAGCCCTCGGGGCAAATCCATCAACATGTATTTATCAGTGCCTAACACCTCTGTCCCATTCAGGGGCCTTTCTGTGTTGGCTCCTCCAGGAAGGAGATCAGCGAGCCACACCTGTGTGTGTTTATCCAGGCCTTTCAAGATAAATACTGTAATCAAGGAGTCAAATATTAGGCAATTATGAGACTTCAGAGAGTGGATGATGAATTCAGTGCCTTTCTTTGCAGTCGGTGATCGATTCAATCAGAAATAAGAATCTTTCCCTGAGGGGAGTTGCACTCCTTTCTGGGTGCTGGAGACATGAGGACAGGGGCGCTGGCTTTTATTGGCCGGTGCCTGTCTCCAAGGATGTGCTCACTGGAAGATGGGGTTTATGCGCACAGCCCAACACTTGGGTGACGGCATTGAAACCCTCACGTGAGTACGGCAGACAGCACAGGGCTGGGGCACTCAGCCAACCTGTCTCTGTCCCTGTGACACGTCCTGCGGGATCAGCCTGAGGTTAGATGGCTAGGCAGCTCTGAGAGACACAGCCTTGGGGAGCAAGTGCCCTGGGGTCCCAAGGTTTCCAGAGAAGTGGAATGCCTCCAGGCTGGCTTAACTGGGTGTTTGCTACTGAGCTGTCACGTTATCTGCACTGGGCCACTAAACGGGGAGGGATTTTATACCCAGTTTGTGAACTAGGATCATGGCCACGTATCCTGCATGTGTCTGAGTATAGCAGCCTTTGCAAATGTGCCCAGGCTGAGCACCCAAAGGTGCAGGTCACTCCCTGGCTGTGGGCAGAGGAGGCCGCCTACAAGGCAGGGTGGAGCCCTGGGGGTGGAGGTTTGGGCTCCCTCTAGCTTCCCAGGTCGGGGGCTTTTACAGACAAGGAGGGTGACAGAAGGAAGGAGACCCCTCCCTGGGAGGAAGGAGGACCTTGCCAGCAGCCCAGCGGGGCTTCAGTAACACAGATGAGCCACACAGCTGAGAAAGAGGGAGAGGCAGAGAAAAGGAAAGAAGAATAAAGTCCTGGGAGACCAGGGCAGGAAGAACAGAAGGCACAGGGGGCTCAGACTTGGAGGAGGAGATGAGGGAGACAGTACCAGAGGCTCGGAGATCCACAGCAAAGCGACAGCTGCGGACGGCCTGGCAGAGCTCTCCTTCGCCGAGAATTTGTCAGGTCCTGTGCTACGTAGGTGACGCGTAACCTTTCCCACAAGTTTGTGAGGCAGATGTCACTGTCCAGACCTTGCTCCAAGGGGCCCTTGACTCTGAAGATGATCTTCCCAGAATCCACAGCTGCTGATCTGCTGGCAGACCTCAAGGTCCTGTCTGCTGTGCTCCCCTTTGCTCCTGCATCAGGCCTGGGAGACTTTGTCTAGACAATAAGGCTAGATAACATCCACTTTAATCTTTGTAGGTCCTGTGGTCTCTGTCACAGCCACCTGAAGGATGGCTCGCCTATGATCTGTCTAAAACCCTAAAGCAGCCTCAGATGATATATAAATAAGTGGGTGTGGTTGTGTAGCAATAACACTTTATTTACAAAACAGACAGTGGGCCAGAGTTGTCCGGAGACCCTGTGTTTATGATGCTTGGTTTCCCCGAAAGTGGGCAGCTCTATGAGAGCAGAGGTGTCCACTAGAAAAAGGAACATGTGAGGGGAATCTAGCAGGGACAGAAGGTAGTGTGGTTGGCTGCCAGTGACCACAGCAAGGGCCTCTCTTCTTTTCCTTTTCTATTAGCACATGATTGCATTGCATAACGATTGCACTTGTTGTGGGGAGCTGGTGCGCGGATAGGACCCGTCGTAACTCTACGCATGTCCTCCCTCCCTGCTTCCCCTTCCTTTCCCCCCTTGGCCTCCTTCCCGTTTGTGAAAGATCTCTCTCCCCATTTCTTATGATCTGTCTTTACTCGGCTCTTTAACTTACTTATGCATTAGGTTTCTCATACAAGAGGAACCGAGCGACGTCTAGGCTATGTGTCAGACTGAGCTCACATGCCGAGATGGGCTCGAGGTGCTGACCCGAGCTACGGCAGCGCTACTGCTGGTGACTGAAGGGTGGAGGCTCTCGTGGCAGCTCAGTTTTGTAGCCACTTGCGCTTCTGAACATTTCTCCGCACATTCTGAAAAGACAAAGCAAGTGACGTCTGCTTATGCACTTGCTTTCCTAAGCACCAGACCCTGTCTGTGCTCTGGCGACGCCCGAGCTGTCTCTCAGGGACTCTGCCACCCCTTCCAGGCCTGGCTGGAGGCATAGCAGGGATGTGCCCTGGTCAGGGCCCATGTGCCTGCACATGTTTTTGTACTTCCTACAAAATTACTGCATGGGAGCATGGGTGATTTTTCAACCAGCAAACATCACCTGATGGAGACTGACTTAATAATTTGCATGTGTTTGGGTTTTCTCAGAAACAGCAGGCTCTGCTAGCTGCGGGCCATTTCATCACTGCTCATTTCTGCTAACAGTAAAATACCTTGAGGAAAAGAGGGAGGTGCTGCATTAGAACCAACTTGAGCTTCATGTGCAAAAGCATTGATCTACATCAACAGTTCAGAGAGAAACGCAGGCAAACGCGCTCTTGTCCAACAAGGCGGCGGTTCAAGGACACAGCGGCTGACGCTGTGAGCGCGGAGTGTAGCTCCTCTCTCTGTGCCTGGCCGAAGGTCCTCCAGGAGCATCACCGCTGTCTGCTTTGTCCCTGCTCTTTCCCATCATCAACAGCCAGTCTCACCTCTGTCCCTCTGCGGCACCAAGCAAGATTTCTTCCTGTCCCTAAAGTGTCTCTTGTGAGCGTCCTGCTTCCTAATTGCCTCCCCTTGTTTGGTAGTTGCACCAAAAAAGAAAAAAAAAATCTTCTTGCTCACCATTAAAGCATCTCACTCAAATTGCAGGATGTTAGGGTCACTGGGCCCAAGGGGCCATCCGACTTGTCCCAACCTTCTTACTCCCCAAGAGAGAGTACTGCTGGAGTCCTTGGGTGTCCTTGGGGTGGCCTGAGCTTGGACCTCCTGAAGCTGGAGAATCTCAAGGCACTTCAGACGCAAACTCAAAGGCACAGGGCTGCACTTACGGGAAAGAGGCTGGGCTGTTCATCCTGGAAATAAGAACTTCTCAGATCAGCAGCCTGTTTCTTTTAGTCTGCCCTCACTGCTGGCCCATCTGTGTCAGTGGCCAGCTCTTCAGGCACTAGGAAGCATGATTCTAAAACAGCCAGCCAGGAAGCTGGACCGCTAGGGTCCAGGAGGCCAGGGCCTACAGGTGGTGGATGGAGGCCATTAGGGGATTACCACGAACCCTGACAATCTTCATATTAGCTAAGGCGTGGGGAGTAGAAAACCCACACTGTTTTTTCTAATCACAGGGACCGAGCTTGAAGTCACCCAGCCTTGGGTGTGGGCCCTGGCCCTGGAGCCCTGTAGGTGAGCGGGCAGTGTCCCCAGTCAGATTTGGTCTAGGCCTGGTCTAAATGGCTGATGTTCTGAGAAAGATTTTTACATTTTTAAATTATTGGGAAACAAAGGAAAAGAAGAATGTTCTTTTGTAGTACATAAAATTTAGGTAAAATTCAAATTCCTGCGGGCCTCCTTGAAGCTGGATTAGAACCAGCCGCCCCCAGATGCACGTATGTGGCAGTCCCTGCCTCCATGAGCTGGTGCCTGAGCCCTGGCCAAATGATGCTTCACTGTGCAGGGCGGTGCCACGCATGCTCAGGCCTTCTGCCTTCTTGGTTCCTGTCATCTGTGGCCAATTTCAATCTGAAAATAGTAAATAGAAAATTGTAGAAATAAATAATTCATTAAGTTTTAGGCTGCGAGCCATTCTCAGTAGCGTGGTGAAATCCCCAGCTGTCCAGCTCTCCTGCCTGGACGCCAGTCACCCCCGATCCAGCGTGTCCACACTGTGCATGCTGCCTGCCCACTGCTGGTGGCTTGGTGGCTGTCTCAGAAGTAAAACTGTCACCCTACCACCGTGCTTGCCTTCAGGTGACCCTTACTTTGCTAACAATGGCTCCAAGCCTAAGAGTAGTGATGCTGTGGCTGGTTTGTTTTGGTTATTTTCATTTCTTACTGTGCTCATTGATAAATTAAACTTTGGAATGGGCGCAGGAATCTGGGGACCACTGGTGTGCACCGGGCTCTGTGAATCACCTGTGGCTTCAGACATCCCCTCAGGGTCTTGGCATGTGTCCCCCTGTGGATAAGGAGACGGTTGTCATCCCAGCAGGACTGCGTGGCCTGAAATGCCAAACCTACTCACTCCCCTCCTTGTGGAAGCCGTGTTTGCCTGTGCCACCGGCCCGGCTGCATGTCTATGCTGTCTGCAGTGAAGAGTGTCTGCGTTCAGTGTGCGGACACAGCGCTGTGATTCAGCGGGATTTCCAGCCTGCGGGGTGGGTGACCTCACACAGCAGAGCCTTAAATGCTGATGAGTAAATGTCAGTAACCAAGAGTTGACTGACACCACAGACTTGGGCACAGCAAGTAAACCAGAACAACCCCATTTCCCAGTCATTCTCCCCAGTAAAATGTGTTTCCTTAAAGACTCAGAACCCAGGGCCAGGCGGCGGCTGGGCAGGCGTGTGAACCCTGTTCTCCCGAGCCTCCCTCTCAGCGGCCTCCTTTGCACAGCGGCTGCCGTTCCCTGGAGCATCGAGGCAGCCGGGCTGCTGTGCAGGCTGATGGCTGTTTGTTTCTCTGCTGTTCTGCATCAAGTTTCTGGGAGCTATCAGTTAGCTGGATTATGCACTAGAGTTGATTAGTGCAGAGACGAAAAGCCTCCCAGATCAGAACTTTTGCTTCAGGAGGCAGGGCGAATTGGTGGGGCTGACCTCTCTCCTGTCCTGCCTCAGAGCTGTGGCTTTACAGTTGGCTAACTTGGCAGTAATTGAATCTGAAGGCTGAGTCCTTGTTCTCTAAGAATTGCCAATGGGGTCTCGTAATCCGCTCCAGCCTCCACAGTGAATCAGGACTTTGGTTTATTGACATGTAATTAGATCAGGATGTCACTACATCAATGCCAGTGTAAACAGCACTGAGTAAGTCGCTGATCCTTACAAGATCAGCCACCTAATCTCCGCCAGGGCCGGGCGGTCTGTCAACACTCCAGCTGAGGGCTGTTTCTCTGGACGCCAGGCCCAGTGGTGGGGTGCTGCATCGCGGTGGTAATCCGCTACCTCCAGACTTCCTTGTTGACACTGACTCTTCTGGGGCCTCTTCAGCCCCACAGGGCATGGGGACAGTGGAACTGCAAGAGGGCTGTGCCATCTCATTGCCTTGCTTCTTCTGTAAGGTCAACGCCTGGGACACGACAGGAGGCACAAAGACAGCCTTGCCCTGTGTGTCTGTTGCCTGTGCATTCTGACTTCCCTTCCCTTTCAATGAATGTGAATTGCTTCCAGGGAATAGAAGCTCAGACTCCCAGTCTAAACCATCCTGTTAAAATAGAGCCAGGGTGGTGGTCCACACCTGCAACTCCAGCAAGCACTTTAGGAGGCTGAGGCAGGAATATCGAGAATTTGAATCTCACCTGGGCAGCACAGTAAGAACTTGTCTTGAAATAAAATACTTGAAAAGGGCACAAGGGATATAGCTTGGTGGCAGAGTACCCGGGTTCCATCCTCAAAACCACACACAACAAAACCAGCCTCCACCATGTATGTGGATAACACTGCACCTGACTGATAGACCCGTGGCAGAGAGGCGAAGTTTAAAAGCTAGCAGAAGTTCCCTGACAGAGATCAGTGCAGCTACTGCTTGTGCACTGGCTGGGTGCAGGCCCAGGACCTGCACCAACCACCTGCTTATGCCTGAGCACCCTCCCCTTCCCAACACCAGCCACAGGCCAGGCTCGGGAGGGCCACCGTCTCACTGGACAACACTTGGGCTCCAACCTGGGGGAATTCAGTCCATAGGCTGCTTCACCTACATGCCTGACCGTGACATTAAGTGACAGCAGAGCGGCTTGTGGCATCCTAATCTTTAGGGTTGGTTCTTCTAGCAATGGTGGCCAACTTGGGACCGGACAGACAGAGGTATATCTAGCCAGGTCAGCAGGTAGCTAGAGAACGCGAGCCGCTGGGACCATAGTGGCCGGGTGGCTGCCCTGTTCCCCATGGTGGGCCGCCGTGTGCCCGGCTTCTCCTCCAGTGAGTTGCAGAGTGCATTCCCTGAGTGACTTTTGCTTGGGCTGCCTCCAGTATCCCCACCTGCCCTGTCTGTCAAGCCCCGGTGAGCAACTGGCTTTTCAGTAATATGTCCTGGTCACGAGCAACTGAGGGTCCGCTCAGGAGAACCTGTATGTAATGGAGCAGAGGGCCACATTTAATTTCCGGGAGAAACCGGAAGGAGCTCCTGATAGGGCCCAGTGGATTTCTTCTGTGAGTGGAGGACCAGGCCTGAGGAGACGGCACGTGTGGGAGAACACCCGAGAGAACACCCGACGTAGTCGGAGGACTCCTCACCTAGGGCTTCAGGGGGTCAGCAGGGAGCTCTGTGTGTCAGCGGCCATGACGGGCAGAGCCTGCACACCTACTATGTGACCAGAGACTCCAGCAATGCCCAGGGCTGCTTTGGCTTGGCGGGGCCGGCTGGCGGCTGGCGGCTGGAGGTTGAGACCCTCGTTCTTTGGAGAGCCCCAGAACTGCCTCAGGCTTCATTTTCTTTGGCTGCAAATGGCAACGGCTTCTTCTCTGACTCCAATACAGTGGGTAGCAACTTCCCACACCTCTGATTTGCTCCTGGGAGGACTTTGAAGGAGATAGGCTTGCTTTAAAATGTCACATCCATCAGTAAGGCATATGACATTTGGTGGAAAGATCAAATAGCACATCTTATCTTCTTTATGCTGAAGGCACATTACATTTCATTTTATTTTTGGTAATTAAAAGAAAGTTAGAAAAAGGGAATCCAGAGCCCATATAGTTAGAAAATAACTAACTGAGTACGAAACCACATGCCAGGAGGCGTAGGTCTGTCCTACAGGCACTGTGCCCATGCTGTCCGTGTCTTTCCGGCATTGGACCGAACACCTGTGAACACATAGGTGTGGGACCAGCTCTCTCTGTGCTTGTGGGTGTATGTTATGTATGCATGGTTTGATCAAAATGCACAGTGGATGTTTAAACTTAAAAATAAACTGATAGCAGTAAAAGACAAATGTCACGAGTCCCCCTCAGACACTGTGCTTACTTCACTCTCCCCACCTGCAGCAGCTCTGGAGTCTCCTTCTGTCCTGACAGTCTTTAGCTGCGCGGTCCTCACTGCCTCCATGCCCTGAATCAATTCCAGGCATTTCCCTTTCATGGGTGGTTTGACTTTGGTAAGAGCCAGAAGCCACACAGTGCCAGACTATGTGAATAAGGTGGGTGAGGACACAGCGTCATGATTTTACCATGTGGGTAGTACTTGGCAGCAGCTCTCACTGTGTTTTTGATCATACGTTGTAAAGACACTCAGGGAAGGGGACTCCAGAGCTGCCTCAGAAAGTGGCAAGGAGGGAGGGATGAGTGCGTGAAAGCAAGAGGGAGGATTCGGAGGGGGATGGATGGCAATTTCTCTTTTACTGTCATTAATATTTTAAAAGT
The DNA here is from genome assembly GCA_004027595.1 of Dinomys branickii. Classification (NCBI taxonomy): domain Eukaryota; kingdom Metazoa; phylum Chordata; class Mammalia; order Rodentia; family Dinomyidae; genus Dinomys; species Dinomys branickii. The sequence goes on along the minus strand of PVLD010001215.1, from coordinate 108,495 downwards.
TAAATACTCACCATGTATTTCATATATTTCAATCACATATAGCGTGGACACCATCCATCTATACTTGCTGTAATGTTGCGTAGATAATTTATTCTGTGCCACCACCCATGTCCATGCATGAAGATAAGTCACACATGGCTTCCCTCCTCCTCTTAGCAATGTCTCTGGGTGTTGTTTCTGATGTGTGCAGCGTTCTTACTTTGCCCAGTGGGGTGTTTTGCGGCTTTTACACAGGCATGGGTCACCACTCTCCCTCATCCGGAGGCCCTCACCCAGCTGTCTGGGCCTAGAGAGTTAGGGTCTGAACCAAGACTTGGGCCTGGCACGCATGTCCAGCTTCCACAGCTGGTCCTGGCCCTGCCTGGGCACTCATGGGCTAGGGATTGGGCTTCACCGTGGGCACAGAAGGAACAGGTGCACAAGGCCCACCCTGCGCCAAGTTCTGGGGGGCAGCAGTGCCAACCACCTACTTGCCTTTCCCCAGGGGATACGTTATTGCTTTCCATCCCTGTGATACACATCCCTCTGATATTCCATGCATGCATTCAGCTGCACCCTCTGCTCACTGTATCCAACCTCCCTGTCACAGCTGAGATGGGTGCCTTTTACCCATGGGTGCTGGTGCATGAATTACCAGGAGGGGCCAAAGCAGGTTAGTGATGCCAGCACAGGGAGGGCAGGGCAAAGCAGGGCAGGGGAATGGGACAGCCCAGTGGGGACCGGTCAAAGGGTGGTGCATTTTTCACTTGGAGAGCTGGTTACCAGCTCCCTCCAAATGAGCTTGTGTGTGAATGTGTAGACAGTGGGTCTTCGTGAGGCCCCCCAGCTCAGAGCTGCAGGTGCTGAGCACTCTGGGTACTGTGTTTCCTGGGTGTGCAAGCATATGTGGGCATGGCTAGACCAAAGCTCTGCGGGAGCTACCCTGAGGGTATCCAAGCTCCATAGAGGTGTGGGTGGCCCGATGTCCAGGCACATGCTGCCTGCCAGTACTGGCTGCCCCCTCTCCTGCTGGAGCATGGTCCAGGTCATCTCTGGAGGGAGAGAGACCCCAATTTGGGTGAGACCCAGGGTTCTGACCCCAGTCGGAAATGACAGCCTGGCAAGTGCTGCCTTATTCCCCGCACTCCTTGATCCCATTTCCATGTGTGCCATGAGCTGACAAAGACCAAGGATGTTCCTACAGAGAAAGTATCACCTAGACACAGCTGTCCTGTCCTGCCCTCCATAGAAAGCAGAGAGAAAAAGACAGGGAAGGCAGGCTCCCCGGTGGTGAGCATAGGCAGCATATTCCATAGCTAAATGACCAAGTTTAGCACTTAGCCAAGCCCATGCACTGCCCCTACCCAGACACTGGCAGAGGGTGACGTCGGCCAAATGCCACCAGTAGTGAGCAGACAGGAGGGCCCGTGTCCCTGCAGTGGGTGTGACTCTGCTGTATGGAGGTCTGGGACATGGGTGGCGCTCAGGAACACTGCTCCAGGCGGGGACAAGGGCTGAGCGGTCCCATCAACAGAAATAGTGTGCGGCAGAGGACCCTAGAGACAGGAAGCAGGTTAGCAGTGCCAGCCCAGGGCAGGGCAGGGGCACAGTGTGGAGGACCACTGGACAGTTCCCATGAAAGAAGACAATTTGTCTCTGTTCTGATTCTCTCTTGCCCCACTTCCATGTACTGATGTGCACAGAGCTGGCAAAGGAAATGCTCTGCCCCCTTGATTGGCTTTAAGCAATGCAAATGGGTTCAGCTGAGGCACTGATGTGTGGCCTTTGAAGCAAAGCAGACAGTCTGTGAAGTTCCCTACTAAGTGTGGGTTGGCGAGAGATGCCACATTGTTGGCTGAGGTTGACCTTTGAGAAAGAGGCAGTGAAGTCCCAGGGCAGTAAAACCAAGACATCAGAGCTGAAGCAGCCAACTCAAAACACAAAATACCTCCTTAGACTGTGCTGTACACTTTCCTCCAAACTCAGAGGCTCTATGTTACTGGAATCTGGTCCTCTTTCTGTAAACCTCTCTCTGCATATCACAGAGGTGCCCTTGTGCCTTCTCCCTGGCCCTACTCACAGCACTCACGCACTTCCCGCCATCCTCACAGTCACTCAAGCCGAGGCATGCCCCTCTTCACAGATTAATAAAACTTGGGTTCGACCCTGGGTCAGGGCCTTGGTTCTGGGCAGCCGGCTGGACGTGGACCCCCGGGCTCCCCACAAGGCAGATGTGTCTTTGTCTCTTTATTCTTGCTGTGGGGTGCACCGGAAGTGGTAGATTGGAATGTACTTGTGAGAATTCTCATAATTTTTCCCTGGGATTACAAATTACAAACTCCTCCGGACCGCAACAAGATCTGGACAGGCTCCTATACAGGCAATGGTCAGGGGGACCTGGTTTGATTTTGGGGGTGATGCATGTGTGGAAAGGAATTAGTGGTCAACAGCACTGGGACTGTTCTAAATTGTTCATGTCAATGGTACAATTCACGTTAGGTGAGTCATACCTCAACAAAATCTTAAGTTTGGTCTGAGGCATAGTTAGATGACGGTACTGACTTTCTCAGTGCCCTGCTTCATCACAGAACAGAGGTGCAGGTGCATTGCTGCCTATGGCTCTGACTGGGTCTCAGTGGGCAGTGGGTGCAGGCGGTGGGGTATACCTGACCTTGACCTCGACCTTGATGGCAGGTACATGTGGCTCTGAAGGTTTTTTCCTTATCCAGATTTAGATCGGGAGTCATCCTGGCTTCTGTTTGACCCTCTAGGAAGAGCTAATGAGTTAATCATTTATTTTATGAGGGGAACGGAGGCTCCACAGAGTTTTCTGGCTTAAACGAGCAGCATCCCTCCATCTCTTGGGTCCAGAGTGGAAGCTCATTCTTGAGGGATGCAGGGGTGTGTCGATGAAGGAGGTGGCCCTGGGCTGGGGGTGGAGAGCTTCAGACGGGTGCTAACCTGTCAGTGGGTTTCGATGATGAGTAGAAGTCACTTTGCATGTTAGTGAATGCCTATTATAATTGGTTTACACAACAAAACTGGACACAGCTATTATCACCAAATCAGAAAATATGGGCACAAAGAGCAGACTAACCACAATCATGATGGAGTAACCAGGAGACACAGGCATTGGGTCCTCCCAGTGTAGTGTGTGCTGCTGAGGCAAGCCCTTGCTCTTTCCTGTCTGCCTGCTCAGGGCTCTCCTCCCGCCCTGATCTCGGGCCGTGGGCACTGAGTCAGTAGGTGTTGTACCAGGGGGGACACCTGAGACCCTGCTTGAGTGTCTCCCACTGAAGAGGATATACGTATATGGTAAAGATTATAAGAAGTTCTAAAATCTTTTTTCTCTGAGTAGCATATAGATTTCCCTCACGTAAACAGATTTGGCCCTGCAGAATTGCGTTGAATAAATGTTAACTGCTATCCTGAAGCTCTGTGCCAGTGCTGTCCACAGCCCTCTGCTTCCACCCCTGAGCTCTCCTGTGACGTGCTGTTCACATCCTTGTATCCCCTGGGTCAGTTCTCAGGGCTGTCATGGGGTGAGCCCGGGCATTTGGAAGGACTTTTCCAATGTCTCACGAAATGGGCCTCCTGGAAGGCACCACGTGCCCTCGCTTGTGGAGTGTTGCTGTGCCTGGGCGCCCGAGCTTGCCGAGGTTGTTTGGCCAGTCAGGGAGGTGAGAACGCACTGCCTTGTGTCTGATTACTGCTGGGCACTTCTGGGTTTTGTCGGCCCCCCAGGCTGGGGCCCTCCTGGGCCTCCCCTTCTCTCCTCCCTTCCCTGTTCTGCTTCTTTGCCTCCCCGTCCTCACACTCTGCCAGTCTCCTGGTGCGTCGCACTGTTGCTGTGCAGGAGTGTTCCATGGGGCCCTTGTCTAGTGTTCAGGACAGTCACAACATTGGCAGAAATGACTGGGGAGTATGCTCTGGGCACAGGGACAGGTAGAAGAGGGTGAGAACTTGCTGGGCTGAGCTGGGGCCAAGGAACGGGTGCAGCAGCAGAGCAGACATGACAGAGACGGTTCTGCACCGATCACTCCAGGATCCTCTGAGTGAAGCCCCAAGTGGAGCCCCTGAGCTGGGCGCTGGTGAGGACCCCAGGATCCTGAGTGAAGCCCCCGAGGTGCTGCCCCCAAGCTGCCAGGGTCTAACTCATGCCCTGAGCATGACCCTTCCCACAACTCCTGGTGCAGGAGTTGCCAGGTGCCAGCTTGCGCACTTTCTCCTCTTCGCAGCGGAGCATGGCTTGTAAGGACTTGACCCTGATGGCCAGGCTTGCCCCTGGGTGGTGTGGTTCTTGGTCATACCCCTCGGTCAGGAGCAGCCCCCAAGGCCCTTGTGTCCTGCGGACCCGGGGATGTTTGCAGTCTTCTGGTGGGGGTAAGGGTGGTAAACAAGTGCATGCACACACAGATACCGATTTCAGTTCTCCACAGGTTTGACAATGGCCAGGACAGATCTGAGCCAGGCTGGATGCCCCAGGGGCCATCTCCCTGCAGCCCAGCGTGGGTGGCAGATCTCATACTTTGGGAGCTGGTCTCCAGAGACTAGCGGTGCCACGGGAGGCATCCAGGTGGATCCCTCATCCCTGAGATGCCTGGGGCACCCAGGACCCCTCTCAAACCCTCACCCCACCACCTAGCATTCTAGGACTACGGGTGTGGCCCCGAGTGGAAATAGGGAGGGGCAGATGGAGCTAGGATGAAGCCCATGAAGTCATCTGGGTGAGTGGCCCCAACCCAGGACTGGACTAGGGTCCTCAGGACACATGCACTGCTGTGCTGTGGTGTGGGCCAGGCCTGCCACCTCGAGGCCTGCACATTGGGACCCAGGCCTGAGAGGGTACAGTTCTGCCATCTGAGCCTCCTGCTCTGTGGCACTGCACTCTAGTTGCTGGGAACTTCGAGCCTAGACAGCCTGCGTGGTCTGAGAGCTGCAGGAGTGCGGTGTGCGCGGCACCTGCCTTCAGCCTCTTCCCTGACACCTGCTATTAGTAGCCCTGGCAGCCATGCTGTGACAAAAGCACTGTCCCTGGTCTCACCTTCACAGCTGTCAAAACAGAAAAGGCCCTGTGCACTGAAAAGAGGCCAGCGTGATTTCCAGCTCTCTTCCCTGCACTTGGCAGATGCAGCCTGGACTGACACAGACCTCTTTTGCAAACACTCCATGCTCCGAGGCAGAAAAGGTCAGATTGTTTGAAAATGATTAATGATTAGTTTACAGCTCTTATGATCCAGGTTCCATAACGATGGAATTAATCTTTAAAGGGAAAAATTAAAAGGCAGTTTGCCCCCGAGGGAGCTGCTGGGTCTGCACATCCATCTGATGAGCGCTCGCTGGGACAGCAGCGGAGCCCCAGGATGCCTCGTTGTTTAATCAGAACGGTGACGCACGCTGATTGCTCCCACGGCCTTCGTGCAGTGGCTCCGCCATGCGACCGCCCTGGGGACGCTGCTTGTGCAGAGCTCGGGTGCTGGCAGTGTCCGCCCCCACGGTGCCAGGCGGTGCTGTGGCCGTCGTCCTTCTCTTGTCCGCGGGGGGCACCAGCCTGTGTCCCCACCTGCTGGGCAGAGGTGAGGTGGGCACCAAGTATGCTAAGGCTCCACCTGGGCCACCCCACCTGAGGACACAGCTGTCACCAGTCCTGACTGACGAAGGCTGGTTCCCTACCAGGACAGGTGGCCCGAGGCCCCACCCCCAGATGCTAGACACGGCCACAGCCTGGGTTGGTGCCACCCGAGCAGCTGGAGACTGGGACTGAGGAGACTAAGCAGGGCAGAAATGTGGCTCTCTGTTGTCCAGCAGGCAGCACCCCTTAGACAGCCCAGAACAGTTTTGAAGCGTGTCATCTCCATTCTAGTTATATACTTTGTTCTGAGAGGAAGAATGCTTACTTATCTGTGTGTGCACCTCACGGGACAATCAGTGTACGCTTGAGTGGGGTGGCTCCGGGTCCAATCCCACCCACATGACAGAGTCCCAGGGCCCTGGCACAGCTCTGAGGCCAACTGTGACTTGAAGGACACCCATGTTCACAAGGAGAGGAGGGGGCTGCACACCTGTGTGGAGGTTAGAGAGAGTGAGAACTAACTGAGGTGGGGCAGTACTGGCCCAAGGAGGGAACACTGAAAGTGGGCTGTGATTAGAAACTCCCCAACTTTTAACCAGGCCTCCCTGAGGCTGTGGGGACTCTGGGGACAACTGGATAGCACAGTGCTGCCCTCAGGACAATCTTCCAGCATTCTCAGCAGGAGGCTTATGCAGCAGTGTGGTGCATCTTCTGGTCTTCAGTGTCCATCTGCATAGTCTAATATGCCAAAGCCTCCTAATTTTAGGATGTTGGAAGAGTCATCAAGTGGTGTTTTTGGCAACTTCAAAACTGTATTATCACGTAGACAAACAACGTTAGCATATTTATGTACTTGCATGATTCCTCTTGGGCCTTGAGGAGGCTATTTTGAAAACTGTTCAATGGCAGACGAGGGAGACTTATCTGTGTCATTATAGAAAAGAGAGAATTTCCGTCACTTTACCTTGTAACAAAATTAAGTAGTCTTGGTGAGTGCACTAGTGTAGCTGGTAAAGTTTATGTTGAGAATTTTACTATTTATAAAATATATTGTCTTTTAAAATGTTGTTGGTTCCATTTTACAGGAAACATAAAAAACCTCTTGCTAGGATAAAACACTTCTAATATAATAATGAATCACGGCTATGCATGCCGCTGAGCTGCAGGCTAGAAGCACCTCGTTTCTAGATATTAGCATATTAGTGATGGAAAAAGCTATTATTTTTCCTCAAGGGAAAATCTCTTAGTATTTTACCAGCCATTTTGAAAAGATATATTTAAAGTAAATCTTCATCTTGCTTTTGGCAGAAAAGTGTAAATATAGTGATTTAAGTCTGTGGCATGGTCACCATGGCAAGTTGGACACACAGCCACACACATGCCCACTCTGCTCTGCCCAGCAGTCTTGTGAGGCTTTTATCTTTCCTCAGACTAAAGACATTTCTCTTAAATTTTCACATTGTCTATATTTTCTTTCATACAAATTTTCATTTCTACATTTTCACTCATTTATTGAAAAAAAATGGAAGTCGCCCAAATATTAGTGAGCAGCTCCCACAGGTGTTGCCCTGGGCCCCCCACTTTGCAAAGAAAGATCCAGACACAGCTCTGGTCCTCAGAATCACAGCTGAGCTGGATGGATTTGAACCTGTGTCTCTCTGTTCCAAACCAGCTTGCTGGAACCTCATGTTATTTGGGCTTTCAGTGGGGACTGGGCAAAGTCCTTTCACTTGGGGGCCAGTCTGCTCAGGGAGGTTATCACCAGAGCCCCTGCTCCAGCCGTGGAGGGGCCAGAGGAATTCCCACAGTAGCATCCCTCCCAGCAGAGTCCAGATGGCAGAGGAGTTTCCTTAGATGTTTACACGCTGTGGAGTACTACTCTAGCATGAAGAAGGAGAACTTCGATGATTTGCAGGAAACTGGAGGCCCTTTGAGACCATAACATTAACTGAACTCAGTCTGACATAGCCTAAACACCACGTGGCTTTGCATATGAGAGAAATGCAAAATATAAATAGAGAAAAAAATAAAAGATAGGCGCCGGGAGACAGGGAGACAGAGCGGTCACAGAAGGGACGAGGACTGAGAGGGCGGAAGGAGGGAGGGGAAGAATTACAATGCGTATGTTCATGGACCGCCACCTCAGGGATGTCATCGTCATATACTGCGAAATGTGCTTATAGAAAGTTTTAAAACTAACAAAGAGGGGTGTGTGGGTCTGCCCAGGCTTTGGCTGGGGTTAAGCCTGTGAGTGGCGGGGTGCTGCTGTTCATCCCCGTGGCAGGCGTAGACATTTGGTCACACAAAGCCATGCTGCAGAAAATGGTCCTGTTTTCCCAGGCCCACCAGCACCGTCTTTGACTCCTCCGAGCATGGAGACTAGTGGGGAGCAAGGGAACGTGGGGTGTGGGCTGGAGCTCCTCTGGAGCACCCAGCTCCTGGCCAGGTGGATGGCAGGCGGATATGGGAGCTACAGCCCCTGTGATGCTGCTGCTTCCCCTTCGGAGGTCGCACGGCTACTCTGAGGTATCCTGGTGTCGGGTGCCCTGGGCTATGGCATGGGGAGAAGCCAGGCTTGGGGCATGGCACCCACTCATGGTGTCCTCCCCCATAACCTCCTTGAGTGGCCTCTTTCATGTGAAAGAGCTCTGTTCTGAGCTGCAAGGTGTTCATCAGTAACTGAGAGTCTGAGCCAGGCATGGTGGTGCATGCCTGGAATCCCAGCACTCGTGAAGCTGAGGCAGGTGGACTTGTGTTAGTTTGAGGCCAGTCTGGGCTACCCGGTGAGTTCATAGGCAGGCGAAACTACATAGTGAGACCCTATCTCAAAGAATCAAGTAATAATAAAGTACTACTTCTACCACCACCACCACCACTATTGTCTGAAGATGCTTTCCTCAGCAGGAAGGAGATTCTTTTGCTTGCTTTCTTTTGGTCTGATTTCTCAGGCTTTGAAACTCTATAAGAAAAGTCCCTTAATCTTGAGAAACACTGGCAATGATGCTGAGGACTTGCGGGGGTGTGCATCTGCAATCATACTACTTGCGGTAACGAAGAGACTGGAGAGACCCCTGTGGCCCCTGCTTGCGGTGCTGCACATCTGCATGCACAGTTTCAGGCAAGCAGGAGGGTCTGGCCGTGGGAAGAGGCTTCAGTGGAGCCAGTGGCCCAGAAAGTCCCTGCAGGAAGCTGATGTTGGGGGCGGCCCAGGGTGGCCCCGAGCCATGCACCACCACTCCTGTGCACCTCGCTTTGTCTTGCTCCCCATCTTTTAGACTCTTGCAAGGTATGAGCTGAGGTCCTGCAGTTCAGGCAGTGGTGTCCTTGATCCCGGGCCAGGCGAGTGTGGCAGGAGCGCGGGGCTGCACCCTGCTGCTCACTGAGGGCGAGCGAGTGCAGGCTGAAGCCTTGTGTGCTGTGGACACCTGGGGCTTTTCTGCTCTCTTCTGCCCTGGGTGACGCCATTCTTGACTTAACCTGGTAGGAGGGCGGCACGAAGTGCAGTTTCAAACTTATTTGAAAAGCCCATTTCCTGACACGAATGGACCCGGGCTTCCCTCACGCAGCTTCCTTAATGGTGGAGATGAGGGCAAGGTTCCTGTGGTTTCAGACAGGGCCCCCGAAGGCCTCCACGCAGTACCTTCTGGTGTCACCACTGCCTGTTCCTGTGACAAATCACCTGAGGAAAGCTTGGGAAAGGAAGGCTTCTCTGGTGCAGGCTTCCAAGGGCCTCAGGGGCCTCTGGGCTCCTCGGGTCCCAGGCCTGTGATAAGGTGGGTGTCCCGGCAGAGGGGCAGAGCTGCTCACACAGAGGCCACAAGAGAGAAGGAGGGGGAAGGGCCACAGATAGGACAGGTCCCCAAGGTCAGCCCAGGATGCACTCCTTCCAGCCAGGCCCCACTCCTAAGTTTCCTGCACTCCCAGGATGCCGTTAAACAACAACCTGTCACGGGTGAATCCACCAGAGGGGCCAGAGCCCTCAGGACCCTCAGCCTTTGGCGGCACAGTGAACGCCACTTAGTGGGGTCATCTGTGCCATACCGGCTGGTAGGGAGTGGAATGAGAAGGGATCAAGGCTACGACCTGCACTTCGAGAACAAGGGGAATCAGTTGATAGCTCCAAGTGGAGAAGAGAAAGACTAGATCCTCTCCAACAGACTGGAAATGTAACCCAGGTCAGGAAGTACTGCAGTGGGACAGAGATAGAGATAGACTTGGCTGTTCATTGATACATATTTTAATAACAGTAAGAAATTGTAAATACTGGCCCTATTTTATTAGACTGGACTGTGCATTACCCAAGAGGGAGGTTCGAGGTTTGGAAGGCGATGTAACCATGGTCACAGTGACATGGGGCCGAGGGGTGTGAGCTCCAGAGGTAGCAGGATCTGTCCCACAGGGGACCAGGGCCACCTCGGGCACTCTGATTCCTAAAGCAGCTTTTCCCTGCTAAGTTAGACCTATGATGTGTCGTTTTATTTCACGTGTGGAAAGAGAGCTCAGTTTGGTATATGGCTTCTGGGGCACTGGATTGTCACCTGGGCAGTGGTGCACAAAATTCAATGCTTTTTTTGGTTAGACAGAAACTACTTATCTCAACAAATCTTACACTTAGACATAATGAATAAGGTTCATTGAGCATTACCAACACACAGGGTGTCGTTTTACACAGGTAGGAGTGTGGGTTAATGAACATGTGCGAGTTAGGCACCATTACAGCTCCCGTTTCCCAGGGCAGGAACTGGAGCATCAGAGAGGGCAAGTAACTTATTGAAGGCAGCACAGCTGCTAAGTGGCAGAGCTGGGTTTTGAACCGAGTCAGCTGGATCAGTTCTTCCCTGGGATGGACATGGATCTCTTTTTCACCTGGGGCATATTATTTCTCTGTATCCCTTAGAACCTAGAGCCAGTGGCTCCTGGGTTGAAACACCAAGGTTTTCACCTGGTCTTATGAACCCAGAGAACCACTGTCCAGTGGTGCCTGACTTAGAGTCTCAGGTTGCTGGAACACATTACTGCAAGTGGATGGGGCAACGTCCACTCGGTCAACCTTCTGTATCCCAGGCGCAGATGCCCTGGGGCCAGGGGAGGGGCACCTGTCTCCCCAGCTGCACCGAGGCACCTTGGCTTGTGGACATGTCCTCTAGTCTCTACCTCTGCGTCCTCTGTGCCTAAACCTTCCTCCTATCAGGATGCCCGTCGCTTGGGCCTGGCCACCCCTGCAGGGCCCAGCTCAGTGACATCAGCAGATTAGTGACTCTCACCGGCAGCCAGCCTATGTCTAAATGGGCCCTGCTCAGAAGTACTGGGGAGGACTTCACCCACCTTTGGGGGACACAGCCCAAGACCGCAGTACCATCGAAGACAGCAGTGGCACACAGGATGACACACAAAATGTTTGGTGACTCTGCTTGTCCATTTTCTGTTACTCTGATGACATCCTGGGATGGCTAATGGACCAAGAGAGGGGCTGCTCAGCTTGTGGTTCTGGAAACTGACAGGCCCTGGTCCCAGGTGGCAGGTGTCCTTATAGAGGAGGTTCAGGCACAGGGACACAGAGGCAGAGGCCAGATCGGGGCCGAGCGTGAGACTGCAGAAGGCAGGCTCGGGCATCACCACAGTGCACCTAAGACCCTGTGGCCGGCAGTGTGCGCAAGAATGCGTGGGACAGAAGTCACGTTGCCATACAGGAAGCTCGGGAGAGGTGAGTCCCAGAGTCTCTCCCGCCCTCTCCTCTTGAGGGTCTTTATGAGATGTGATAAAAGAATCCAGTGACTGCTGCCGCTGGGTGCTGTTCAGTGGAAAGGCAGCCGCATAACAACATGACCCTGTGTCCTTATCTACCTTAGTGACCAGATCTGGCACCCTGTGACTTCTGGCTCTTTCCCAAAGTCACAATGACCATGAAAGGGAAATATTTTGAATCCATTCAGGACACTGAGGCAGCCAGGACAGCGTAGCTAAAGACACTCAGGAGAGAGGGCTCCAGAGCTGCTGCGGGAAGTGGCCAGGAGATGGGATGAGTGCCCTCAAAGAAAGGGGGAGAATTTTGAGCAGGATTCAAGACACTGTGTCTTTTCTTATAATATATTTTTAAAAAGAAGCATTCACTGTGTTCTTGATCACCCTGTTCTCCCAGAGCTGTCTCTGAGACAGAAGCCTTCCCCTCTCTCCCTTTCTCGTGCACACACCTCAAAACAAAAGACTGCATGCGCGGCTCGTTGCAAAGTCCCCAGTGCTCAGGCGGGAAATGCCCTGCACGCAGAGACCCTGCTTCCTGAGGAGGCTGGCACTGGGGGCAGGTGTGAGCCCCAGGAGAGGGCTCTGGAGTTGGGGCCTAGGGCCCGGCCCTCCCAGCCTCTTCAATTCTTTATGCCGACCCGTCTAAAAGATGTTCGGGCTCCATCTTTCTTCTACGGGACAAAGACTTTTCTTTTCAATGGCTTCAGCTCTCCCGAGAGGTTTGATGGGAGAGAGCGTCTCCAGATGTAAAGATCCCGATAGCGGGCGGGTCGCGCAGCCCCTGCCCTCCGTGTCCCCGAGAGCAGGACCCAGAACGCGGAGGACGAATGCCTCTCAAATGCAGGAGACTTCCCTTGTTTTCTTCCCTTTCTCCGCACTGCCGAGAGGGCTGGAGTGGATTTTGGTCCACATGAAAGTGTACAGTGTTAACTAGGTGACATATGGGTGGGGGGACATTCCTGCTTGTCCACTGCCCACAGGGGGGGTGCGTTTCCATAGAGATAAGAAGCAAAAGTGCTGGGAGCAGCCTCATTGGTATGCGGCCCCGGTTCAGGCCCATTGTGCTTGTGCTAATGACAGGGTTGTCTCGGTAATAAGGATGGTGCACTGGAGAAATTTGCTGCCTTGGTATATTTTTCCCTGGCAGAAAACTACTTAGAGACTGTAGTCGGTAAGAAGAGTGACTGGCAGGCTTAAGGGGCTGCGTGGCAGCATATGGGGAAAGCTGGTGCTCCCTGCCACATGCATATGCTGCCATTAAACTCCAGCTTTGCGCTTTGTGTGTTCCTGGTCGCATGCCAGGAGGCCCACCTGCTGCAAGAATACTTGTAAAGCCCAACTCAAAAGTGATTGAAAAGCTACTAGAATAAACTGTAATAACACAGTAACACAGTGCTTCACAGATGGGACGTAATTGCCAGCTAAAGTGTACAGCCTCGGCAGTAATGAAAACACGAGCCATCAAATTAAAATCACAAGGGAAGAAACCATAAAAGTCTGTTGATTTTTTTTTTTAGTTTTATTGCAAAAACTTCAATTTTCCTGCCCTCATTAATCAAATACCATAAAACTATAGTGTCACTTTGTTCTGGGGGAGATTCGGGCAATTAAAATGATGAATGTTGATGGAAATGATGTAACTTTGGTTATTTCCTCACGCGGATAACTTAAACCCTCTGTCACCAAGCCACATGTCTATCCCTGTGCAGACTGCAGGGGCCCAGGGGAATTCACTCAGGAAGTTTTGGGGTAGTTTGTTTAAGTTGGAGCAGCATGGAGGAGCGGGGATTTCTTAGGCTTAGACTCAGGGCTGATACTGGGTGATCCCTGCTCAATCCTCGGCCTACCTTTCTTCCGAAATACTAGGGATTTTCATCTTTCTCTTGGACAGTTCATCACGAGGGACTCGCCGCACTGTGTAAACACAGGAGCTCCTGCAGCTCTGTCAATGCGCGGTAATTAGCGGTGGGCTGTATGGATGCTGGCACAGGGCCGTCTGAATGGGCCCAGCAGGGCTCAGCCGCCACCAGGGCCCCATTGTCCCCCCTTTCTGTGGGTGGGCCCCGAGAGGAGAAAGAAACGTTTGTGTCACCCCGTCACCCAAGTAAACAGCCTTGAAAAGACTTTCTTTTTTCAGTTTTAATTATGCGTTTCTTCAGCATTCCTCACCCAGAGCGGAGTGATTCCCACCCTTCAGAGAAAAGGGAGCAAGAGAAGCAGCCCGCAGGACAAACGCACCGGTTTGCGGAGGCAGGAGATAGGTGTGGGGCTGTGGTCCTCCGCGGCGTGTTTACAGGGGAAAGCAAGCCAGGTTTTCGCAGCGCGAACTTTCCCACTTTCCCAGAAAGGACATCGGTCATTTCTGGGCCTGTGAGCAGTGTCTGGGCTCCCAGGAGGGTCTTGGCAGTCACTGGAGATGCTAATGAGACATTCACCATGGCTGAGCCGCCTGCGCCTGCCCGTGCAGAAGGATCTGTGTCATGCAGCTGTGTGACCGACTGCAGGCGCACAGGGAGGGGACAGGCAGGGAACATTGTAGTACACATCGTGCCCGCATTGCCCAGGCACGAGAAGGGACAGAGTGGCCTTGGATCTTTGACTCCAGGCGAGGGTTCCCCCGGGAGTGGGATGGCCTGCAGTGCTGTTTATTTGGAAGAACAAGTCTTCGCTGTGTAAATAGTTAGGGGCTGGTGGGGAAGCTGAGGGCCACTGGAGTGATGGTGGCCTGGTGCAGACAGACACAGGGAGGGCTGCGGTCCAGCAGTCCCTGGGTGGGGATGTTGGCACGAGCCTCTGCTACCTTCCGGGAGAAGCTGGCCTTCTGTGGAGAACCATGGTGACTCTTCCGTGTCAGTATCTCAGGACTGCTTGCACCAGTGCAGCGCGTCTGTGCTTTGTGGGGTGAGGACTTTCACCCGGCAGGGGCATTTGTGCCCACACTGGGACACTGCACACCTGAGGCCCGGTGTCCTCTACCTCCAAGCATCTCCTTGGGTCCTCTATCCCATCGCCCCCCGAGGAGGCAGGAAGCCCACAGGAACGTAGCTGGGCCTGGTGTCTCCGTGATGACCAGGTTGCCGCCTACCCTGCAGGGAGGCCCTCACCAGCACTGGAGAGCAAGGTGTCCCCAGGACCTGAGTCAGGATGGGGCTGGTGGGGGGAGCTCACCATCACAGGATTGACATAGAGGTGATGTTGGCATCACCTGGTGCATCTGTGCCTGCTGGCGGCTGTGCACCGACCTTCACGGTGCTGGGAGATGGGAAGGAGTCCCGTTATGTTATCTTGGGGCTGTGGCTCACTGCTGAGCACATAGTGTCCTCTGCCACAGAAGATGGCAAGATGTGGTCCTTCCAAAACTTAAAGCAGCACACACGGACTTTAAGCCTACAGGGAGAAAGTCACTTGTGTTTATGACCCCTCCCAACAACTGAAAACACAGGCAGTGTCCGCCAGAGTGTAGATACCATGGCAAGTCCACACTTGGCCCCTCTGAAATCTGGGGAAGTAGTTTGGAAGCTGGCACATGCAGCCGAGGCACTTAGTGTCCTCACAGCATCCCAGTTGTCATCTGAAGAAAGGAGGTTGGCTCAGGCAAGAGAGCAGTACCAGGGAGCACTTGAGCCATGAGCTGTGGTGAATTTCTTCCTTGTGTTTTCCTGGGCCTCTGTGTGGTCAGGCTGCCCACGAGCGCCCAGAAGTCCACACAGGCAGTGAGTAAGAACCAAAGACCTGGGCACCAACATTTATTTCAGGTCTGTTTAGAACTATCCCTTATGACTCGTTTTGTGAGTGTTTCTTATTTTAAAATAAGTGACCTGGGGTCAGGTGGGAAGCCCACTGCTCCTGGGGACCGCTGTCTTTGCTGGAGAGAGGTGAGGTGTGAGGGGCCGCCTTGACCTTGGCTTCAGAAGACAGCAGAGTGTCCACCCGGCTGCGGGCTTCTCTGGCTCTGGGGGCTAACATCTACTGTAACGGTTCACTCCTTCGCTGTTCCTTGCCTTCTTTTCAATTCCAAAGCCCTAACCTAGATGGCAGACTCAGTGCATTGCTTGGTTAGCTAAACAGGCCTGCTGAAATGTAGGCAGTTGGTGGAAAAATAGAAGTTTGTTGGTGTGGGATAATTAAACAACATCCTGTTTGCATCGGATGGCTCTGTCTTTGGTGGCAAAACTAGTTGACTTTCAAGTTTGGCCAATTTTTTCTGTCTGCTTTCATAAGGTGTTCTAAAAGGAAAGGCCAGTGCTTTGGGTAGCTGCTTGAGGGTAGCATCGAGGGGCGTGGCTATGGGCCCCACACATGGGAGGAGTAAACGCCATCACCACCCACGTCCACTATGTTAACTCATCACATGTGGCAATGGGGGCTGGACGAGGCAGCTCCTTAGGCCTCTGAGCACGCTGGGTGTGCTGTTTTCAGGTCTGGAGAGGGGTTGGTCTGACATCTATCCGTGAAACAGGGCTGCTGCTGCTTCCAGCTGAGGGGCCAATCCCTGTCCTCTTTCAGGGTCTAGACTGTGGAAGCCAATCTGAAGAACAGAATCACTGAGTTCTTGGGTGCACTGAGGCTGGGCTCCTCAAGCTGGCTGTGTGAGTCTGTTTTTCCCAGAACTGCCAGGCTCAGCACAGAAACCAACCCCACCCGTACCCATCCACCCTATACCCTAAAGCCCTGATCTGGGTTCTGCTATTGCTTCTCCTGCTTCATCCTTAGCAGCTTCCCACGTCCTCATCTGCAAGGCATTCTCCTCCTGTTCGTTAGCGTATCCAAGACATTCCTGACAGTTCTGTGAGAAACCTTCTTGAACTAAGTGTCGGGCCTTCATTCCGGCTGTCAGCCCTGGGAGCTCGTGTTCCTGGCAGGCTGGGTGACACCCTGCATTCCACTACCTGAAGGTGCTGCTTGGAGTGTGTGGAGCACACATTCCTTGGTAAGTTCAGAACTTCTTTTCAACACCTCAATTTTACCCCTTGGAGGGGAGCATGCATGTGAAACGTGGTCCAGAGCACTCCCAGGAAGGGTCCGTGACAGTGGTGGTGGTCATCATGTTAGCATCGTGCTGTCCTGTGAAAGCTCCGCTGTGATCCTTCTCTGGGGACAGTCACAGGCTTGCTCCTGCTCCTGGCTAAGGGCATCTTGAGGAATCCCGTTAGGCTCCATGGGTCCTGTTATGTCACCAAAAATGTTCCCAGCCTGTGGCACTCGCCCACCAATCTGTTTGGTCCATCAAGATGGCAGCAGCACCTGCCAGGCCCAGGGCAGCAAGGCCCATGGCCCTGTCCTTGCAGAGGGGGCACCGGTGTGGGAGGAGCATTTCCTGGGAGAAGGTGAGACCTCACCACATTTTCATAATTCCTACAAAACCTAGTGGGAGGCCACGGGCCCTGAGCACCCAACTCTGCCACTGGTCTTGGTCCTTGGCTCCAGTCCGGGTAATGGTCTGCACCAGCGAGTACAGAACATAGGCTCCTCTGAGACGGTCCATTCCTGGCAGCAAGGCAGCCTGGGTGACCCCTTG
Organism: Dinomys branickii; assembly: GCA_004027595.1. Lineage (NCBI taxonomy): Eukaryota > Metazoa > Chordata > Mammalia > Rodentia > Dinomyidae > Dinomys > Dinomys branickii. The sequence continues at coordinate 91,684 of PVLD010001215.1, read as the reverse complement.
TCCAGTGAAGAACAGCTCGTGCCATCCTCCTTCCTGTCCCACAAGGCACTGTGTACCATGGGCTGAACGTCCCAGTCTTAGACTCCATATTGGAGGGTCACGTGCTGGGCCGGGCAGAGGAAGCTGAGTTGGGGTGGGGCGTGATGGGCACCCCAGGGAGCACTCGAGGTGCTGTGGCTGTCAGGCTGCCTCAGAAAGTGGCCAGAGGGGGGCAGTAGGGCCGACAGGTGGGCCCTGAGGGTGTGCTGATGTCCTAGAGCTGTGTAACAAAATGCCACCGATCAAGTGGCTCTCAACAGTAGGACTTTATTCCCTCGTGGCTCTGGAGGCCAGCAATCTGAGATCAGAGTGTGGGCAGGACTATGTGACTGTGGAAGGGTCTACAGGCCCACTCTCCTTTCTTCGTGTGTATCAGGTCATTGATGCTGCATTAGTCAGATTCCCGTCTCTGGGACACAGTAACCCACACCCACAACTTGAAGGAGGGAGGTATAATGTGCCTCAGCGTTTCAGGGGATTCAGTTCATGCTTTGCTACTCCAAGGCAGGAACAGGGCAGCAGAGGGTATGTGAGAGCAAAGCTGCCTGGTTCATTGTGGCCTGGAAACAGAGCAGGGGGCAGCATCAGAGAGGGCCCAGGCCACGCCTCCATCGTCGGCCCACAGACACCCAGACATGTGCTCCCCTATCCATTGGGCAGCTCCTAAGCCAATCAAACTGACCTCTGCCCTGATTTCCAGTGTCCTTGGCTGTAGATGCAGTGCTCCAGGCTCTGTCTCACCCTCACGGCTGTCCTCCCGAGATATCCACAGTGCCTCCCGATGACAGTTACAGTAGGTGAGTCTGTAGCCTCATTTTAGCTAAGTCTTCACATCGGCAGAGATCCTGTTTCTGAGGTTTTTGAGGTTGCTGGTGGGTGTGAGTTGGGATCTACTGCACCTGGGGAGGTGCTCAGGTCTCCCAGAGCCAGGGGTGGGTAAGGACCTTGATCCTAGGGCAGGTGCAGGTGGCCGAGACACAGGTTGGGGTGATGCCTCCTGGCTGTTGAAGACCAAATGCCCTACTGCTTGTGGCAGAATGCTTTGGGAACCTTGTGGTCCTGAGCTCAGCAGTGTCTCCAGAGCTGAGTTTTTCCTGCAGTCTCTGCTTGAGATTACCCTGTCCCTCTACATTGTTCCTGATTCTTTTGTGTGCCAGGCTGGAAGGAAGCACTGTGGTCTATGAAAGTGCAATCAGTGCAGACTCCCAGGCTGCGAGGGATGCGGTGGGACCTGAGGTTGCAGGTTTGCTGGTGGCCAGGGAGCTAGAGTGGGCAGGGACACTTGGGGAGACACTTGGACATGAGGTGGCCTCCAAGTGGACTCCGGGGAACAGATAGAGGGCCCCAAAGGTGAATGAGGAGTGGCAGCCTGGGATGGCGTAGAGAAAGGGGTGTGGCCTCTCCAGGTCCCTGGAGGGACTGTCACTCACAGTGAGGCCACGGTGGTGCAGCGTGGGACCTAGTCCAGTGTAACTACTGTGCTCGTGAGAAGAGGAACTCAGAGCACCACGCAAAGTCGCCGGGACACAGAAGGGAGCCACTGTAGTGATGGGCAGGATTGAGGGATGCAGTTGCCGGTGGGGTCCCTAGGACAGTGGGGCTGGGAGCTGGGAGCCAGAGGCTCCGGGGCATCTTGACTGGGGTCTCTGGCTTCCAGACGGTGAGAGGATGCACTCCTATTCGTTTATTCATTCACTCAGCAGTAGAGGGGATGGAACTCAGGGCTTTCACACTGAGCTCCGTCTCCAGCCCTTTTGTGATTATTTTTCTTGATTGTTTTGTTTTGAGACAAGGTCTCACTAAGTCATTGTGTTGCCCAGGATAGGTGTTGCCCAGGATAGGCTCTGCCTTGCCATCCTCCTGCCTCAGCTTCCCAGAGTGCTGGGATGACAGATGTGTCCCATCATGCTTAGTGCCAGTTTTCTGGGCCAGCTGGTTTATGTCCTTTGTTAGGGCAGCCCCAGGGGGCTCCAACACACCCTTGATGTGAGGTCCCACTAAAAGCAGCCAGAATGTGGGGCACAAGACATGGGGCTGGCTGGGGCCTCTGTGGACAGCAAAGGCCCTGCCTGTGTGGCAGTGGTCGGCAGAGGAAGGCAGGGAGAAGGGGAGGCAAAGGTGAGAAGGGTGACTGGACACTCTTGCCTCAGAGTATCTGAGCCGTGCAAGGGTGACGTGCCCCAGGAGGATCTGGCTGTCTCTTTAGGAGGCATGGGGAGCTAACTGTTGCCCAAAACAATGAGCTCTGACCCCCAGCAACTCTCTGCTCCACAGCTCTGGGGATGGGGGTGGGGGAGCAGCAATCGAGTTTTCTTCCTTGGCAGTGATTAGGCTCCCAGCCATGGGGTGCTCCCCCCACACCCGACAGTGGGGCGCGGGAGCACCCCAGCCGCTGGGCTGCGTGCCGGTGCTCAGTCCGGGCAAGACACAGCCTGAATTCGAAATGTCATTAGAGCTGGTCTTGCAGTACTGCTTCTCTTTAGAATAACAAAAACACATCAGTGGTAAGTTTCACTGTTATTTTTAATAAAAGAAAACCCTTTAATTTACATATATTTAAGGCTAAGTAAATGAAAATGCATTATGTTACCAATGTTCCACTGAAAAATGAGCCCGTAGGGTTCAGAGGAGCAGGTGCTTTTCAAACCCGCACCCGGCTAGGTTGGCCCTGTGACGAGGGAGGGGCCACTATGGGGCGCTTTGGGAGCGGGGCTGCAGCCCCGGAGGAGACTGCGGAGGACAAACGGATTCCAGGAGAAAGCCTGCCCAGTGCAGAGGCTGTGCTCACCGGCCAGTTCTGAAGGCAGAGGCAGTGAGGGTGGGGCCCTGGATCACTTTAAAGTGGCTTCTGGGCTCACCCGCCAATACCTGGGCTGCAAGAGCCAGGACACAAGACATCTCACTTGCACGCATGTGCACATTTAATGCTCATGTGTGTACACACAGGAGCATGCAATCACATTGCACATGTGCCTGGTACACACATGAGCGTGGATGAGCATGGCACACATGCATAGGCATACACAGGACCACACAAATACATGTTATGTGCTACACACATGAGCATCCATGTGCACGCCTGTGCACATGGCACACATGTATACACTGTGCAAACACATGCAGTGCCACACACAGAGGCATATGTGTTTATGCAATACACACATGTAGACACATCACAAATACACATGCATGTGCATGTAGCATAGTAGTTTGAACACATGGATATTCATGTGTGCATGACAAATACCACACACATGACCACACGCATGTGTGGTCATATGCATGCACATGACCACACATGCATGCACTGCACACTCACACAGGACACACATGCCACATTCATGACACACCTGTAGACATATACGGCCATGCATACACACATGCACAATTGCATGGTACACACATGTGAGCACACATCTCTTCCACTGTTTTATGAGGAATAATGTCCTTAGAAGTATTTAAAATTGCACCTTTCTCTGAATCGCTGTTGCACACTCCATGTTCTATGTGTCACCAGGGAGGACCAGTAAAGGCTGAGTGTCACCCGAGGCATGCGGGAGAGTGAGGGGCTGAGCCAGGCTGGGCTCACAGAGGCCCCAGGGCCCGTGGCTGCCCTTCCTGTGCTCGGCACCCTGGATAGTGTGCATCCTATCCTGCAGCCACTGTGTGCGGGGAAGGTGGCATCCCAGCTCACCTGCCCAGTGTCGCCCCAGAGCACTCCTGGGCATGGGAGAGGCAGAAACCACCACAGATACCTCCTGGTCTTCCTCTGGTGATGATCTCCAGGTGGTCCCCCCAGGTGTGGTCACACACGAACCAGGGCCCAGGCCCCGACACAGGTGGGAGGGTGCACACCTGCGAGGCTGGCACTCCCTGGGGTGAGTGGAGGCCCTGGGGGTAAAGCTGCCACCTGCAGGCCTTGGAGGAGAGATAAGGCAGGTTGGTCCCTGGCTTCTCGGTGACATTCCAGCCTCGGTGCAAGGGCACTGTCTCTCCTCTCTGTTTCTGTCCCCAGTTAATCAGGTGACTTGAAAAGAAGTGAGATAAGGGCATTGTCTGCTTTGACGGCGTCCTGATGGTACTGTCAGATCAGAGGAGCAGCAGGCCCCTTCGGAAGGATGGAGTCATCAGGGACGTGGCTCCTCACCTCAGCGTCTGGGTGAATTACCAGGAGGAACCTGGGAGCCGCAGCCTAGTTCTCATCCAGAAGTGCTGCTGTGCTTACTCCCGAGGGGGCACGAAGCACCCAGCTCACAGTCTGCGCTGAATGGCCAACCTCTGCAGTCCCTTCAGCTGGAGCTGCACGTCATGACTAGGATCAGTGACATCCCCTCCTGTCTCTGACACCCCGTCACCTTCGTGGTCACCGATGCATGTGTGACCAGGGCAGTAAGATGCCTCGGATTAAGACATGGGCATCTGCTGTATATGTGGCCACCTCGGTGTGAGTTGATCTTTTTTTTGAAATTTGAAAGAAGTTTATTTAAGAACAGAACAAAAAAAACTTTGATGTTTCAAAACCCGACCATCATCAATCACTAAAAAGTTAAACACCCCAAAGTCTGAAAATACAAAACCGCAGACGCACACAGGCTCATGACAGGAGTTGATGTGCAACCCCGTCCCCTGAGACCAGGCTGAGCCCCTGGGGTCTAGTGTTGCCACTAGCACTCACTACCTAGACCTAGTGAGATCCCAACAAAAATAAATTTTTGTTCTGTATGAAAAGTTCCATGCAGAAATTTAGCAAGCAGGGTAAGACCACTGTTGGCCACCATGGCTGGCCTCACAATGGTGCAGGGGAAGTGACTCAGAGGCCCTGACCTGGCCCTTGCTGAGACTGTATGGCTTCAGGTGCCCCCAACCTGTGATGATGTCATCCATGCGCATCGAGAGGCCAGAAAAGCTTGTGTGTCTGTGCTTAACTCTTGGATGGAGATGGAGTACTGATTTCCTGTTTCTGAACCGCATGAGACAGGGAATGGCTCATTTTGAAACCTGCTGTGTCTGCCAGCAACGCGGTGCAGACCCATGGGCTTGGATGTGGAGAGCTGTTCACCCGTTTCTCTCTGGAGAGCGTGGCTTTGGTCTCACCGTCTATTGGCACCTGGCGACAGCTCAGATCTGTGAAGGTCAGCGCTGTGGGACCCTTTGTCCTCTGGCCTTGATGTGCCTTCCATCTGCCCTTCCTGTCTCAGACCCTGGCCTTGCCTGCTGGAACCTGGATGACCGGGTGCTGGGGCTGGGCGCGGAGGCAGGTGCTGGCTTGGCCCACACACCAGGCTCTCCAGCACTCCGGGGGAGGAACAGGGAGGCTGCAGAAGAGAGGACTGCAGATAAACAATAGCTGCCTGGAGCAGGTGGGTGGCTCAGGCCCATGGTCCTTTCCTTTGGGACCCCTTCCTTCATCATGGGGGCTTCGACGCCCAAGGGAAGGAGGGCCAGTCTCTCCTTGTCAGGGCCCCCGGGAGCACAGTGCCCCCACAGTCACCAGCAGAAGGGCTGGATGGTGTGGCCCTGGACTCCTCGAGGACCCTGGCTCAGTGATGCTAGAATGTTCTTTGAGAGACCCCCAAGCTGAGCACGTTGTGCTTTGAAGACCCTGCCATACAGGAAATGATCTGATTAGCAAAGTGCTGGCACCATAAAGGGACCTCGGGGAGGAGCTGGAGGCTCGGTATGCTCCCCGCTCACTTCCTGGGGGTACGTCACTGCTGCCGGGGGTGCAATGGGACTGTCACCTGCGCACGGCTCTGCCGTGAGAATGGTGAAACAAGCCAAAACTCCTTTTGTTCTGTGATGGGAGACTTTCAAACTCTTCACTGGAGAGGAAGTGCAGTTCCAACCCTCACACCCCGAGAGAGAGAGCAGGCCCACCCCTGTACCCCACCATCATGCACCGTGTGCAGTGGCAATTCCTCAGCACCCACTGGGTAACGCCGGAGGGGCCTAACCCACCAAGAATGCGCACACGTCCGTGTTGCTTCTACGGGGCCTGATGCTCAAGGGGACTCCGGGTGTGCGGCTTAGCCCAGCGTGCAGCCTCCAGGCGCTCTGGACAGTGTGGGGCCCACTACAGCTGCACCTGCTGCACCCACGCACAGCTCCTGCCTTCCCTGCTGCCAGGGCCCACCCAGAGGAGGAAGGATGACACGAGGTGGTGAAGCTTGCATCGTGTATGTCAGGCCGGACAGTGACAGTCCCTCCTGCAAGACTTCCCTCTACCCAGGATGTGAGACGGCTCTCACTGCACATGCCTGTCCTCCCCTCGGGCTGGTGAACTTGAATGCTGGTGTGGAAATCTCCACCTTCACAGCTCTGTGCCGCCACTGTGCCCTGGAGGTTTGGACACTGGCCCAGGATGGCAATGAGGTCCACAGGGCCTGTGTGGCCCCAGCTTGCCTCAGGCTCATCCTGGATGCTTTCCCAGGCCCTTGTCCTGGAGATTCTGGTTCCAAGGGCTGGCGTAGTGGGGCACAGGGGTTGCAGGGCAGGCCCGGTTGTGCGTGGAAAAATCCATCATAATGCTGAATCCCTTCACCCCGGGGCTGATGGCCAGCTCCAAATCCTTGGGGACAGGACTGGAAGGGAAGCGGGTGCACAGGAGACCTCACGTCTGAATGTCAGAAAAGCAGGAGAGGGGCAGAAAAGCAGTAGAGGTTCCTTGTTCTTGGGATCCTGCGTCTTTAGGCTGCCTTTGATGTAATTATGCACCAGTATTAGTCCTTTGTTCTGAGCTTAGGCTGTGCCTCAACAACCCCTCCCTTTTAAAAACATGCTTGTTTCCATGCCCGATGTTGTCCACTTGTTTTACACTTTGCATTTGTAAAGCTGCTAGGCATGATGCTAAGTGTTCAAACAAATGTTTAAAACTTTCTCCCTCTGAGAGCCCCAACTCGAGGGCACCCAGCAACTTCCTCAGGGCTGACTGTGATCCCGTGGGTCTGGACCACACCATGTTGGCTTCTTGAAGAGGCAAAGGTGCCATTGGTAGCCCCTGTGTGGGGTGCCCAGTGAAAGGCCTGGTTATACACCCTACTTGTGGGTGCCCAGTTGGGGTGCTCAGTGTGGCAAGGTGTCAGAGCAATGTGTCAGTTGTTGGGACTCTGTGTGGCTCCTCAGAATACTAGGAGAGAACAGAGTCACCTTTGAGGATGAAGTGTCTAAATTCAGGTGTGAGTTTTCCTTAGCAGAAGGAGACAGACTCAAATTTGCATTGTGAGTTTAACTCGTGTAAGAAAGCAAGCTTGTCTGCCATGTCTCATAGATAGCCCAGTGCGGTATATAGGAAATCCGTGAGATCAGGAGCCCCACGTGCTCTGCATCTGAGCATAAACCACTGGTCAGTGGTCAGAGCCAAATGGCTTTGGCTGCAACACTTGGATCTTTTCAGTTTTCAGGATGAAAGCCCAGCAGGACTCATGTGAGTGGTGAGAGACTGTTCTGGTCATACCTCCCAGAGGACTAGGAGTCCACCCGTCTGGCTCCAAGCTGCCCACACCCTTCACAGGTCACTTGGCCTTGCTCAGCTGTGCTGGGACACGGGAAGCACAGGCCCTGCAGCCCCACACCTGAGAAGCACGGACTCAGAACCCAAAAGAGACGCTTGCCCCCAATGCTCATGCCCAGGCCACACCACGACCACACTGCCATGTCATAGTCACATGCCATAGGGCCTACTAGGTGTAGCCTTCTTTCTCCCTGACCCTCAGGCAGCTCTGCATGTTTCTTATGTGGCCATCTGGAAGTCTGGCTATGTCCTGCACTGCCCACCACATGCTATCACTTTCCTGGATACAGCTATGGAAACGCTGCTATGAGGGGACCATCTGGGGCCCTCACATCCCCAGGCATCCCACTTGGCTTCTGGCTGCAGGTATGGGGCCCCAGTTCCAAGCTGTCCCCCCCTTGCTGTCTTGGGTCTTGTCACGCCTAGCGTGGGGCTGGGCCAGAGTCATCCTCTAGTGACATCAGGGTGGGGCTTTGTTGTTATTCAAACTGGCCACCTAGTGGAGCACCTTCTTCGTTGGGTGAGCATTAACTTGGGGATCCTCTGAGCCTTCTGTCCATCCTGTTGTGGCTAGGTTACAATTCCGGCCTCCATAGCTCTGCCCTGGAGGCTGTACTGGGCAAGAAGCAGAGCTCACTGCCCTGTCTTGGAGGCCAGAAAGCAGGCTGAGGTTCAGGGGTAGACGAGTTCCTGCAGGGCCTCAGTCCTGGGCTGCGAATACCACCTCTCCTGACTCCTCTCACTGTCTTTTCAGGGTACCTGTCCTGAGCTCCTCTCCCCGTGGGGACCCTGGCCAGGTAGGCAGGACCCCACTCATGACCACGTTGTTCCAGGGTCACCTCTCTGAAGACCACCTCTCAAACTCAGTCACATGCTGAGATACTGCAAAGCAGGGCTCCTGGTGCTGGGAGTCCCATTCAGCCTCAAGAGCACCCTTCTTGTGCTGGGCACACATATGACGTGGAGAGGGTCCCATGTGTGGTCCCCTGTTGTGGCTGCTCAAGCTGGTCCTTCTGGCCTGGCAACCATAGTGAGGCCCCAGTGCCCCACATGCGTCCCCTAGGGTCTAAGAGTAGCTTCCATGTGACTCTTTTCTTTTTAAAATTTCTGTGTATTTTTCAAAGTATTTTTCATACTTTGCTTTAGTAGGGCTGCCAGGCCCTATGTTTAAAATCATAGGAAGCTAAAATTAGTGCATACTTTTGCATGCAGCACCCTGATCACAGGAGAGCTACAGAGCTCTCCTGAGAGTGATTTCGGGTGTGCGGCATCCTGAGGCAGCCGTCTCCTGCTGGTCGTGGGTCCCAGCCGTCTTCCCGTGACAGCCCCGTCATCCCCCGTGGTGGATTTCGGGTATGGAAGTCATTCCCACAATTAAGGTGCTCTGAGAGGATTAATCTGCTTTTTGTAATCTTGTCAGAAACGTGATACTATAATCTAGCTGTTGACTGAAATCTAATTCCATTTAACTTTCTCTGCGCGGGTGAGGTGCTGTCTCTGTTTCCTGCTCTCCTGGTTCTTTGTATCTGCTCCCTGATCAGAGATGACGGCATAATTGATTCCTAAGCCATTCACGGGCACTGCAATTGCTCTTGCTGTTGGCTGCTAGGGACTGTCACAGGCTGGGTGGAAGGAAAATAGAGATTCTTCTCTCCTCTGTCCTGTTCAGCAGGAGGTAACCTCTGCTGCGGACTGGGTCTCACGGTGGGGGCCTGGGAGCCAGTGTCATGCCCTGGAGCCAGTGGGGAAGCATCTTAAACCCTTCCCTTCTGCTCAGACACTTTCTGGGAAAGCCCTGTTCTAAGGCAGTCGATGAAGCACAGGGCTTCTCCGTGTTCCCCAGAGCAAGCTGGGGCTTCAGAGGTACTGAATGGAGCAGAATTGCTGTGGACTTTGATCCCTTTTGGTGGCTGAGTACCAATAAAATTGAAACCTAGCTGGCTTAGATGTCTCCCAGCTGGTGCTTGCAGCTAATGACCTTGGAAATCCATCAAATATTCATTGTCCTCTGGCGCCTGGCCCACTTTGGGGCAGGGTGCCCCTAAAGGCATGGCCATGGCCGGCCGCCCTCCTCACACCCTTCCCAGTTCCTCTCCCCTGGGCCTTGCTTGGGGGCATTCTGTGGCCCGTGGTAGTGGGCGCCAATCTTGGGCGGCTCTGTGTGAGGTGAGGGTACAGCTTGGCCACAGCACCCTGTCCATTTCCGTCTGCAGTAGATGGAAACAGCCTGGGTGAGTTCTAAGGAAAGGGTGTATTTTGGCTTCTGGTTCTGGGTTCCAAGGCTGGGGTCACATCTGGTGAGAGCCTGGCTGGAAAGTCCAGATGTGGCACAGGACACACAAGTTGAGAGATGGGGAAGGCACACAGGTGTGTGTGTGTGTGTGTGTGTGTGTGTGTGTGTGTGTGTATGCACATGCACATGACGTATGTGCTCTCCCTCTTCTTGTGAAGACATAGACCTCAATCTTTCGGCTTCCCAATGACCTCATCTAACCCCCAAATGGTCACCCCCAAAGCCACTTTAAATACCAGAGTCCAATCAAGTTTCCACCCTCTTAATCCCTCACAGGAAGCCAAGTGGGCTCTCATCCTATGTCCTTGTGGCCTGCATGAGAACCACGTTGGCCTGTCCATAAATCATTTGAGCTAGCTGTGGCTGTGCCACAAAGGACCTCCAGCTGCCGGGCCAAAGGCCATGCTACCTGACTAGCTGCTTGGCTCTGGAGGTTTGCATTCTTTTGGAAGAGACAGAGGGGTCTGTTCACTGCAGAAGAAAAGTTCCCTGTTGATCTGCTCTGACAAGGGCCTGAAGGTGCTGAGTTTGATGTGTCGGTGTTAACCTAGAAGCCTATCCTGAGTGCTGGGTTGAGTCTTCCCCGCATGCTGCCATGGGCTGCTCTGGGGTGAAGAGCCCATCACCCTGTGCATGGGGCCTTAGGCAGTCACTGTGCACACGCAAGACTGGGGCTTTGCAGCAGGCAGGCTTCCTGAGGACGAGAGCTGGAAACCCAGATGGGCTGTAGGGTCGGCAAGGTGAGCCTCCTTGTTAGGTTCAGTGCTTCCAGCTAATGCTGCCCCACCTGGCATCACATGCCTGGGAGCTGGAGGTGTACTGGCTGGCACTGGGAGGTCATGCCTGTGACTGCCAGGGACTCAGTGCCTCTTCACCTTTGCAGCAAGCATTGTGGCTGAGCCTCAGGGGCCCTGCACAGTCGTGCAAGTTGGGGCAGAGAGGATGTGGTGGGGGACCAAGCAGCCTTTTCATCTGGCTTATGTTTTTCTATTGTGTTAATAATATCCCTTAGTTATTGTGGACTGATTAGGTCCACAATCTCCCAAACAAGTGGCTGGTGAAGGCTTAAGTAAATGAGAGAAATGGAATGATTTCAGGGCTCTGGGAGGTTTCAAGTCCTCTCACAGAATTGGAGATTTTGGGGTTTTAGACAAAGAACTTCTCTAGGCAGCCCATATTTACTTGGTTTTCAAACAAAGGAGGAGAGTACTGAAGAAAATGCAGGAATCTGGGCAGGACTTGGGAATCCCTTTAAGGACTTCTCCAAGTAATACATGATGTTAATTAGGAGAACTATGTTATCTCCAGGAAGGCCTTCACCACAGAAATGAGTAGTCTGCAGCTACAGTCTCCTTCTAGTTAATTGGGGTTGGAGCCAAACGTCCTCAGCTGAGGCCTTATCCCATTTTCTGAGGCGTCTCAATTTCACAGGCCAATATAGGCCTCAGTGGGAACCAGTGACTCATAGAGGTTCACTAACTATGAGTTGGTGGCCCATCTCCAGAAGAGAGCCTAGGCCTCAGGCAACCTCACACATAAACATGGAAAGCCAATTGGTTAATACTAAATCCTGCTCAGAGCTGCTTCATAGTGGTCTCACCACTTTCCCACTGCAGAACAAGGGCACACTCCTGTTTGGTGTCCCTAGGTGCATGCCCAAGGCTGGGCCCAGCACAACGCTCCCTCTGCCATCTCCTCACTGCCCTGGGAGCCCTGTGACCTCTCTTACCAGGCCTTAGCAGGCATCGTGCCCAGTTTTATATCCCAGCATTTGTGTTTGTAAGCATCCTGCCTTTTTTTGTAACTGCTCTGTCTTTTTAACTTTTAAATCTCCTTGATAATTTTCTCCAAAGAAAGCCGGGATCCTGGGAAATGAGAAAACAAGGGACACAGTTTCCATTCCAAAATGGTGCAATTAAACTCTTCCAAATTACCCAAGAGGATTAAATGTCAGGCAGTTTTGTATGAAAGGTGATCTAATCATAGTGAAAAACTGACATTTCTATTTGAGAGAGCTTCCTGACAAAGGTATTAGGCCAGTTAAATCTATTCTGAAGGTTTCTTTATTTTTAGAATTTTTACTTTTATTAGTACACATTTGCAGTCCAGTAAGCCTGAGACTCACAGTCAAGTTCCATCCCAGGAGAATTGCTCGCAATCAGATTTGTTGGTGAGCAGCAAAGTGAGTCCTCTGCAGCAGGAAAGTCTGTGACTCAGTGCTCACTACCGAACATGGTGATTGGGTTCCGAGGTGTGGCCTGTGGACGCACCAGGCTCCGCTCTTCCTGTTAGTGCCCACCTCGAATGCCGGCTTTGATGTATGTCTGTGGCACCACATGGGGAGTGTTTTGGGGGTGTGGTGTGGACCAGCTTGCGAGAGGGCTGAATAGGAGGGAGGAGGTTGGCAGAGTGTGCGCCATGCGGCGGAGGGCGGCAGGGCCTCCAGGACACAAGGCTATCTCCTTCCCTCCCAGGCCGGCTTTCCCCACATGTGGGCAAGCTGGGGCTGGCAGAAGGTCTGATTCTTGTTTAAAGTAATGTTTTCCCTGTGGTGTTGGCTGTTTTATTGCTGTTTTGATGTTTGTTGAGAGCGGGCCTGTGAGCATAGGAGGTGATGTGTATAATTACCAGAGGCCCCATTTTTTTTCCTCAGTGAAACACAGACATCTATATATGGAAACATGAACAAAGCCGGAGGGCGGGAAGGAGATAGCGGTGAGTCACTTCCATGGTGCTCAGTGGCTTGGGGCAGCTTCACAAGAACATGTCACACACGCACGCGCACACACGCGTGTATGAATGCAGACCCATGTGTGATGTTTACCCCTGCAGACAGTCTACCCACACACATTCTGTGGGGTGAGGGTCCTTTGGGTGCCACCTCTCAGCCCAAGTGTGCACCCAGGCCCTGGTCTGGTGGAAGGGTGGGTTCTAACTCTGGGCTCAGTGGGGTGATTCAGTCTCTACAGACACTGTCCCCTGCCTGTTCCGGAGCTCCGACGCGGTGCGGCCAGAGTGGGCACTTTGTGTGGCTCCAATCGCCTGGATCCTTGGCTGTGTTCTTGACCTCCTGGCTCTCCGGTTCCCCTTTGCTCTCAGGATCTCTGGTGGCCTTCAGTGGTATGTGTCCTTCGTGGGGCTGTGGGCCCAGTGACAGCTGCCTGGGTTTTGCCCGTAGGCCCTTGTCTTCGCCTAGTCTCCCTGGGAGTGGACCCGAAGTGAGGCGTCACTGTCCTTCACCAAACGGCCCCAGCCCGCCAGTGTCCAGTCCTGTCTCACCCACTCTGCCTTCCCCAGAACCGCTCTGTATCCTATGGTTGATACATTGTGTCAACTTGGGGAGTCTAGAGGTTAAGATGAGTGACTCAGGAGGAAGCCAGGGTGCTTACTTTGTACACATCCTGAGCCTGTGGAAGAGGAGGGCGTGGAGACTGTGTGAGAGCTACACGCCCCCCAGGTGGCGGGAGCCTGTTTACAATGTAAGGGAAGAGAAGAGGCTGCTTGCAGCCATTCCTCCCTTTTTGCTGGTTGTTTTTGCTGTGCTCTGCTGCCCTGAACATTCACCCTCTGCCATGTGCCAGTCTGCCTCTAAGCAGCCAAGTATGGACTGAAACCTCCATAAACTGTAAGCTAAATAGACTTTTCCTTTCTTCATTTTGGGTGTTGGGTATTTTGTCTCAGCAATGAGAGAAAAGTAACCAAGACATCACCCATCATCACTCTCCCTCCTCGCTCTCTTCTCTTCCTCCTTCTTCCTGCAGTGCTGGGAGTTGAACCCAGGGCCTTCACACTGACCTACGTCCACAGCCCTCTTCTATTTTTAGTTTTGAGACAGGGTCTCTCTAAGTCACTAAGTGGCCCAGGTTGGGCTCCAGCTTGTGACCCTCCTGCCTCAGTCTCAGCCTCTGAGGATGCTGGCATTACTGGGGTCACCACACCCTGTTCTAACTCACCCATTTCTTTAAAAAGCATTTCTTCAGTCTCATCTATTTTTATAACTTCTTCGTTGAATTGATTTTTCCTCAGTAGTGATATTGCCCATGTATTTTCTCCTTTCTCAGCTGTGGGTTTTGGACTTTCATCTTAACCTTCTGTTCTTTCATCTTCAGAGCTTTGACTTCAGTGGTTAGGGATTTCCCTTTTACCCTTGTACCTGGTGCCCACAGTTGATTGGATCTGGAGGGTGAGATGAGTACCCAGGAAACTGTTTTGGCCAGAATGAGTATCCAGTCACGAGGCAGTTGACACCCTGAAGTCCTGGCTTCTGTATTAGCCACCAAAGGACAAGAGCTGGGACAAAATTTTTGCAGCAAAACCTATTAACACCAGATTATGGAGTTTCTAGGCAGGGAGTACAAGGCCTGGTTGCATTTAAACCTCCTGCCCTGTATCTTAACCTTAGTTCTTTTCCTGGAAAGGAGCTGCCCGCCGGGCTGCAGCAGGAGTGGGGCCATCGGAGTGCCACATCCCCATGTACAGTCATAGCCCAGATCACCATCATCTTAAGTTCAGAGTCTTGTGCATTTAATCTCTGTCTTTTACTGCTAAATTTAATCTCAATAAGATTATGACCAAAGAAATTGAAATACAAATAGTATAAAGTCAATACTAGAGCTAACAATAAAGCTTGCCCTGTGCCTAATCTCCAGGGGCTTGGACTCCTGCAGTTGTGGTGTGTGTGTGTGGGGGGGCTCTGCGCTGCAGACCTTGGCCTCTTAACTGTGCATAAACAGTTGGTGTCCGACCCCAGTGACTGCAGGGTTCTTCTCTGTAGTGCTTTGCCCTCTAAGCTGCCCTTTGGAGATGTGCCTGTTTCTCATCTCCCGAGGCTGACACCTGAGTCTGCTACTCACATCTGTCCCGGGTGGCAGGAGCCATGGTGCTGGCCCCTTGCTCCACAACCTGCTCCACAGGAGCACCAAAGTTTCCCTGCCACTTAGTGTCTACAGGAGGGTTCAGACATTAAGGTTTTGGGATGTTGTGACCCGTCCTGGCCTCTGACACTGTTAAGTGCATCTTCCTCCCTTTTCTAGGCAGTTCCTGGTCTTTTTCTTATTGATTTAAGGAAGTTCCTTCGAGTCTAGGTATGAATTTGTTGATGGCTGCAAGTGTGGCACTCTCAGCTCCCATCTCTAACCTGCCTTTTCCTTCGCTTATTGAGTCTCTTGATGAACAGAAATTGTAAATGTGGGTGCACTCATGTGGAGCTGTCTTTTCTTCTCCACTGTATGTGTTGCTTAAAAACAGTTCCCTACATGAAATTCACAAATATGCAGCCCTATATTTTCTCTTAAATGAACTTGTAAGCTACAGATGCTTTGTCTTTGTATATGGTGTGAGGTAGGGAGTCTGATTCTTGGTTTTGTGGGGTGATCAGTGGTCCCAGGCTTTTTCCACTCAACTGCAATAACTGTACCATTCAAAATCGTGTTCCTTATGCATGCATCTGCCTTTGAGAGCTGCAATTCACTCCATTTGATTGTCAGTCATGTCTAAATCTGACTCGATTATTGTAACTGTAGAATGACCAGTATATTGCTTTCCTGTTTTAAGCTGTTATATAATAATTCTATTAATACCATATAATTTCTATGCAATGGAAACTTTGAAATCCTGTAATAAACTCCAGCGGGACCAGATTCCATCTGCTTAGTATTCTGTTAGTACTTCTGCGTTTGTATCCACAAGAACTTTTGCCCATGTGTGAGAGGTTCTGTCATCTCTTTCAGACCATACCTGGCTTTGTTAACTAGATCTCTTACCAGTTGGAGAAATATTTGTTTTTCTTTATTCCCTGGAAAAGTTCTGTGGTAAAATCATATAATACTTGCTAGAATTCACCAGTAAAATCATAAACGTTTGCACTGAAAATATATTTTAAAAGTTTGAGTCAGTTTGATAATCTGTTTTATGAAGGAATTTCTCATCTCTCGTTTTTAGAAATTGATTGCTGTAAGTTTGCTCCTGATAACTCTGATATTTTGAATTTCTCTTGCATATAATTTTGTCTATACTTTCATTTATGCAATTGCTAGTTTACCTTCAACACAGATTAGTGAATTCTGTTAGTGTTTCTCAAAGAACCAAACTTTGTCTTTGTTGAGCCTTTCCTGCATACCTTTATTTTCAATCACTTACATTTCATTCTTAGTATTTTCTTTCTTATAACATGTTAGTTTTATTCTGCTACTCTTATAGCTTGTCAATTTTTAGCTTTTTCTTTCCTAATATAATAATGTTGGACTATAGATTTGACTTTATCATGACTTTGCTTGTACCCTGTCATTACTGATACCTAGTATTTTCTTTTTTTTTTTTTTTCCCGGGACCGGGGATTGAACTCAGGGCCTTAGTGCTTAGCAGCAAGCACTTACACCACTGAGCTGTACCTCCAGCCCATAGTATTTTCATTATTCAGCCCTAAGTATTTTTTTTTTTTTGAGACAGAGGCTTGCTATGCAGTTCAAGCTGACCTTGAGCTCACTTTGTAGCCCAGGCTGTCTCAAACTTGCAGTCTTCCTGCTTCAGCCTCCCGAGTGCTGGGATTACAGACGTGCGCCACCACACTTGGCCCTATGTATTTTTTAAATCTCCATTATGAATGCTAGTTTGAGGCATGAGGCTTTAGTAAGAATATTTTTTATAGCAATTGCAAAATGTCACCAATTTTGAGACATAGGCCACGTGAGAGAAATAAAAGGCAGAAAAAGAAAATTGTGACAAAATAAAAAAAAATTTCAATCAGAAACTATGTGTTTATATTATACTAACTTATTCAAATTGCAATTTGCTTTATTTCCTAATATATGGTTATTGTTTTAAATTTCACTTGAATGTTTAAAAATTCTCTATGTCTTTATATTTTTATTATATCAACCTTTTTAATAATGTTAGTAAAATATTTAATATCTATACTGGACTTGCCCATTGGTCTACCAGTTATTTATAGGACTGGTTGTAGCTGTTCTGTGTTTTAAGGAGACAGGGTTTAGTTAGGTTGTCCATACTGCCCTCAAACCTCTAGGCTCCAGGGATCCTCCTTCCTCAGCCTCCTGATAGTTGGGACCAGAGGAAGTGGCCTCCATGTCCAGCTCAACAGATTTTTGAAATTTTGAATCTATTGCTCTGATGCTATACTTACCAGTATTTGTTATAATTTCATCAGTTTTTGTCTTAAATATTTTGATGCTGTATTAGTATGAAAATATTTTGAATTGTCATAATTTCCTGGCATATTGAAACTTTTATCAGTATGTCACAACATTTAGGAAAATCTCTGTCAGTGCCATTTGTCTCATGGCCTTCTTCCAATTTAATATGTCTGTGTCAGCTTTCTTTGATAGTTTAAAATACATTTTTCCATCTCTTTTGCTTTTTTCTATCTATGCCACTATTATGTTTTATTTGTATCTTTATAAACAGCATATAGCTGGAATTTTAAAAATCCAGCCTACTAATCTTAATCTTTTCATCAAGAATTTTATTCATTGATATTTATTGTGAGTTCTGATACATTCAGATTCCTTTCTGTTCTTTTATGCCATGTATCCAACCTGTCCTCCCTTTCCTAGGCTCTTTCTCCACTCTGTTCTTAACTTTTAAAACCCTAATTTAGATTTTCCCCTCCCTTCTCACTCTCTTGCTCACTTTAGGAGTAACACATCCTATTTCTATAACGTCATTTATTGCCCTAAAGATAGTAATAAGTTACAACCAGCTAATATTGACCCTCTTTACACATAATACAAGAAATGTAGAGTGCTTTTATTATAAATTACATGTTTGCAGTTATTCTGTTTTTTAGTTCTATGTTGTTATTTTTAACAACACAAATTATATGTTGTTCTTCCATAGCTAATGTTTGTTTAAGCTGATCCACACATTCACAGTTTTGTGTGATAAACATTGCTTTTTCAATCTCAAACATCTCTTCTTGGATCTTTCCCTTCTTCCTAGAATTCACACAAAAGTTCCCTTAATAATGGTCAGCCGTGGCTTTTTGAAATGTTTTTATTTTGCCACCCTCTTCTGAAAGGTGCACTTTGCTGTTTATAGTCTCAGCCAAGCCTGGTTCCCAAAGCGCAGACTCACGGCTCTGTGACGCCCGTCTGGCCGCTGTCCTTCCTGTCTTTGCTCAGCCAGGGAACCTGTCTCCCCCTGCCCATGGGTAAAGCCTCTCATGGTCACTTCTGTCCCCCAGGACGGACCTAAGCAGGGTCTGTGTTAAGTCGCCTTTCTTAGATGTCCTGGGCTCCCTAAAGATGAAGAGTCCTATCCTTGAAACATATTAGAAAAATCTCAGTCATTATCTTCATAAACACTGCCTCTCTTTGCTTTTCTCCTAGATTTCTAACTGGAAACCCACTGCATCTATGATTATATGAAATTATAGATTTGATTTATTCCACTTCCTCACACTGTCCTGATTTCTTGTGCTAATACCATGTGTCCCTTAAATGCCATATGTAGCTCCATCCTCCTCCCTCTCTCTGCCCTGCACGTCCAGCACCTGCGAGAGGCTATGCCAGCTTCCACTCGTGCAGTTCTTTCTTCATCCACGCCCACCATGCTGCTCTGCTTTCCAGTGAAGTTTCTACTATCATTCTTCCAGAGTTTTTTCTTTTCATTCTTTCAGTGTCTGCTTCTAAGCCCTTGTCTGGCATTTGGCCAAGGAAGTTGTGAACTCTTCTAGTCGGTGGCTGTTCTGGTTGGGCTGTGCTCAGCTGTGGACACCACTGCCGAGATTCACTGTGCTGTTCCGTCTCGCTTACCCTCCTGAGTCCTGGACTGGGGCGGGAGCTGTGCCGGGCACAGCTCACCAGCACAGCAGGAACTCCTGAGGCTGTCTGTAGTCTTGTCCCCTCTGGCATGAGTGCGTGTACTTAGGATTGGAGTGGGCTGTGGCGGAGCCCTCTGGACGAGTCTCATAATGCACTAATGCATGGTATTTGGTAGTGTTACCTTCCCAAGGCCTGGATATTGTGGATTCTGAAAAGCCCTTATTCCTGGGGATTTCAGATGAGATAGTGCAGTCCTGTCACACTCATGCCGTTGTGGAGTAAAATACATTGCAGTTCTGAACACACTGCTTGGCATGGTTGAACCCTCAGCGACCAAGAGCCTCTGTCATTCCTGTTGTGGGTCATCCCAGACATTTCCCACAGGTTGCTTTTTCCCCCAGGGTCTTGGAGACATGATGAGAAAGGTAGCTCTAGGCATCTTGGTATGTCTGTGGGGTCTTACATTTCACTGAGAACCAGTTATGAGATGTGCTATGCAATCATAAAATGGGATGGCAACTTAAAAACCAATTGATTATAGTAAAAACACGGTGCCATGAGTCTCCCTCCAAATCCTCCCCCTCTCTTTGAACACACTTATTCCATTGTCGGGCCACTTTCTGAAGCAGCTCTGGGAGTCTCTTTCCTGAGTGTCCATTTGTTGCTATATATATTTTTAAGGTGAAAAGAAAAGAAAGGACACTGAGTACCATGCGGTGGGTAGGTAGTAAGTCACAAGACAGTGAGTACCACGTTGTGGGTAGGCAGTAGGTCACAAGACAGTGAGTGCCACGTGGTGGGTAGGCAGCAGGTCACAGGATGAGTACCACATGGGGGGTAGGCAGCAGGTCACAGGATGAGTATCACATGGGGGGTAGGCAGTAGGTCATAGGATGAGTACAACGTGGTGGGTAGGCAGTAGGTCACAGGATGAGTACCATGTGGAGGGTAGGCAGTAGGTCAAAGGATGAGTACCACGTGATGGGTAGGCTGTAGGTCACAGGATGAGTACCATGTGGAGGGTAGGCAGTAGGTCAAAGGATGAGTACCACGTGATGGGTAGGCTGTAGGTCACAGGATGAGTACCATGTGGAGGGTAGGCAGTAGGTCAAAGGATGAGTACCA
>PVLD010001215.1:0-71837 GCA_004027595.1 Dinomys branickii | reverse complement strand
GCAGTAGGTCACAGGACAGTGAGTACCTCGTGATGGGTAGGCAGTAGGTCACAGGACAGTGAGTACCACATGGTAGGTAGGCAGTAGGTCACAGGACAATGAGTACCTCGTGATGGGTAGGCAGTAGGTCACAGCATGAATACCACGTGGTTGGTAGACAGTAGGTTACAGGACAGTGAGTACCATGTGGTGGGTAGGCTGTAGGTCACAGGATGAGTTTCAGGTTGTGGGTAGGCAGTAGGTCACAGGACAGGGAGTACCACGTGGTGGGTAGGCAGTAGGTCACAGGACAGTGAGTACCACGTGGTAGGTAGCAGTAGGTCACAGAATGAGTACTACGTGGTGCTTAGGCAGTAGGTTACAGGACAGTGAGTACCACGTGGTGGGTAGGCAGTACGTCACACGATGGACATGCATGTACACAGGTGTGGGTGCATCAGCTCAACACATCAGACTGTTTTGGAAAGACAACATGGAAAGACTTTTTTACCAACTGTGAGAAGAGGCCTCGTGTCCTTGTGTTCCTGTTCCTGCTGGACACAGAAGCACAGGGCCAGGCTGTCATCGAGGGGCAACCCACTGCAGTAGCCATCAATGCTCAGGGGACCACCAATGCCCTGTGGTGAGGGGTCTGGTGATGTCTAGAGGTTGGGCATAGGGATGGTCGTGGTGCTGAACCTGAAATGCCTTGGAGACCCTGGGCTGCCCATGGGCAGGGTGCTCCCTGCCTTCTGCTGCACCCTGATGCCATATGAGTGAGTGACAGACCTGTGGAGGGACTGAGCCCCAAGGCAGCACAGGACTGAGTTGGAGGTCCTCCCTGCCCCGAGAACTTCTGCTCTCGGTAAGAATACAGAGGAATTGCCCTGGAGAGAGGGCAGCTAGAAAATACTGATTTTGCCTTAAAAACAGTTGATAGAGAAGTGCAGTGCTGGGAAGGATGGACTGGAACCAGGTAGGATATGACTATGTGGACTAAAATCTGCACTGGGTCAACTGCTGGGGAGGGCAACTCCACTACCGCGGCTCATTCCAGCTGTGACACAGTTGATGTTTTAAAAAATGCAATGCTTAGAGCAAGAGGAAAAATTATTTTGTGACTAATCGTGAGGAATTATAGAAATACTTCCAATCTGTTATTAGGCAACAAAAGCAATAGTATTAGAAACATCTCCGCAGCTGGGAAGAGGGTGATTTTGAGGAGCCCGGGTCCTCGGGGAGGATGGTGGAAGGATGGGTCCTGCTCACACA
Source organism: Dinomys branickii (assembly GCA_004027595.1). Lineage (NCBI taxonomy): Eukaryota > Metazoa > Chordata > Mammalia > Rodentia > Dinomyidae > Dinomys > Dinomys branickii. The sequence continues at coordinate 70,586 of PVLD010001215.1, read as the reverse complement.
GGAGAGCCTGGCGCAGGGCACGGGAGAAGGAGTGGGAAACAGGAGCAAGGTGTCATTTTCAGAGCATCAAACTAGAAAACGTGGAAGCAGATACTTATGACGCAGGCGCCTGTCTGGTCAAACGAGCCCCGCAGAACTGCTACTGACAGGGCCATCTTTGGCCGTCACCCCCAGAGTGCCCGGGAGCCAGGTGGCAGAAAATCCAAGTCAGCAATGACCCCAGAGCCCAAGGAAGCCCTCTGTGGGTCTCCGTGGGTGTTCTTGCTCAGAGAGGCCAGGGTCACTCTGCAGTCCCTCCCAAGGCCCGGAACTCGGAGGCCTCAGTGCCCAGAGCTCCATCTTCAGGGGCTTCCTGGCCTGCGCCTGACATGTGCTGCTCATCTCTGACCACCACAAGCACCTAGCGCAGCCCAAGGCACAGCTGGGAGCCTTTCTGTGGGCAGGGTGCCAGGAGTGACTGCTGCAGTCCTTCAGAAACCAGAGTGAGCAGAGGGACAGGCATCTCAGAAATGAAAATCAGCTGGGGAGGCTGTGGTGCCTGGTGCCGTGCCCTGGCACAGGCCCAGAGGAAACAGGTTTCTGTGTGATTCTCTGTGTTCAGATTTCATACTCAAGGGCATCTCACAGGCTGGTGAGGGCTCATGTGCACTGCACAAGGCTCCCTCAGAGTTTACTTCATAAATTATATTGCATATGATTAACTTAATTGGAAAAGTGTGAGAGGCCAGCCAATGAAGCTCAAGGCCTAATTGACCTCTGCCAGCACAAAGGAGAAAGGTGGCAAGTTGTGCAAGTCCAGGGAAGTCAACACAGCTGAGACCCGGTTGTTTACCTGGGCATGAACCACAGACAACAGAAGGCAGAGGATGCCCTGCTACCCTGATTGCTTGCTCCCGTGTCTAGGAAAATAAAACACAGGGTTCTTCGCCCACTAGAGGCAAGACTGCTTTGCCCCCACCTTCTAGACTAAGTCTGTCTTGTCCTTTATCCTCCTTCGCCCCCTGGTTGGGGCTACATTCGTAGGCGTGCCTAGCAGGCTTGGTTTCCTACGGAAAAGCAAGTGGGTGCCAACTCTAAAACAAAGTTCGTTTCGACATAACGCAGTGGTGACTGTCATGTAGGTGTGCCCTTGGCTTTACATCTGGGACTTTTCCACCACCAAACGCTGCTTTAAAATGATTCTATGGATTACACAGTGGCCTTCATATAGACGCATAGCTCTTCATTTTAAGGGACCCATTTTAAACTATTCTCTCAACGTTTAGTCCCTGCACCCTGAGTTTGATGTAAAAGTTACAACTTACATCCTGGATCCAAATCTTAGTATTTGTATCTGATTATTTCCTTAGGGAGAAAAGTTGTGAAATGGAATTGCTGATCCAAAGGCGTAAACAGCCCGGACACTGGGCAAATGTGTGTGCCAGGAATTTCACACAACAGACGTACCACTCACAAGGTAGGAGAACACATCCTAATTCCTGCCTGCAGTTGACAACTTTAGTGTTGATATTTTTAAAAAATTTTGCTATTTTGAGTATTTGAAAAATGGCACCTGGTTTTAAAGTTGTGCTCCTCTGGTTTCCTGTGAAGTTGACCAGTTTCCATATGTCCACTACCTGGCCTGCATTTACCAGCCTTCTACGACTGCCTGGTACCCACAGTCCTTTCCTTCATGGAGGCACTTTGTTTCCCATTAATAGTTTTTGGGTACTGCATGGATTTTAAAAGTTTCTTCCTGTTGGTCACTTCACCCACCTGGCTATTTAACATTAGAAAGGTATGACACTCTGGGTTGTCAAATCCGTCAGAAATCTCCTGTGTTTCTACTTGATGCTATGTTTATAAAATCGGTTTTCATGCCTGATTTTTGTGTACATAAAATTTTTCTTGCCCTCATTCTTTTGTGACTTTGTTGTTGCAGTAATTCATCTGCAGTTGATGTAGACATGTGGTATAAGGACGAGGTGTTTCGACAGTGATTCCGGCAGAACTTATATCATAATTCCATCTTGCATTCTTACACTGCAGCCAAGAAAAGCACATGGTCTGTGTGGTTTTGCCTCTTCCACAGAGCCCGGGAGGTGTCCTCTACATGCTACACCCTATGTCGGTGCAACCTTCCATGGAGCGTCCTAATGCAGAGCAGCAGTGCACCTTGAGCTGTTTTCCTTACCCGTTTGTACTTCCGGGTGCAGGTCAATATAGAGCCCGCCGATGCAGTGAACTCGCTTTCACCTGTGCAAGAGTAGAGGCACAACCTTCCTGTTCCTGAAACACTCTCTAGAGCTTGTTGATTATGATCTGAGATTTGAGAGCCAGATAACAGTAACAAAGGCGATCAGTTACGGTATTTTAGTTTCTGAGAATACTTTCATGCTTAAGTGTGGAGTTGGAGCTGCAGCTGTGTGGGTTTGAGCTGCACTCCCATCAGGAGCCCCATCCCGAATTCGGTTTGTGTCTCTGCTGGGTTCGGGATGGCTCTGTCATGTCAAGTTGAGGATGGCTGGGAAGGGGGGGTCCTCTTTTGGTGTCCTCTGCCCTCAGGACACACAGACCCTGCCGGTGACAGCTTTCTCGGGTTTATGGCTAAGCGAGGGCTCCCAATACCCCACCCTGCGTCCTCATGCGGAAGACATTGCCGTCTCTCTCCCTTCCGCTTGGTGCTGACTGGCTCCTGGGGAAATGTGTCCAGTTGGAGCTAAGTTTCCACACTGTCGGCTTGAGGCTGCTGTTTCTTTGCTAGTTTTTCTGTCGCCCTTCCTTCCCTTCCTTTGGTCCCAGTTGTGTGTTCCTGCTCAGCCTGGCCTAGGTTCCCTGTCATGGCCATTGGAGCATCTACACCCACACACACCTCTTTCTTTCACGCAGCCTGGACTGCTGCTGAGAACACAGGGCACGGGCTTCCAGGCGGTGTCTCCACTACGCAGCCCGCATACCGCCTGTGAGCTCCTTCCCGCCTCATGCACTGTGTCAGATGGGGAAACACGAGGGCAGGTCCCTGCATAGCTCCTGTGCCACGTGTCCAGCTCATGGAGACCCTGCCTTCTGACAGACAACTCTGGGTGTGGCTTCATGGGACCAGGAGACGGGACCCATGCCTCTCCAAAGACAGAGGAGCAGAGTCTGCAATGCCTTTGAACACTGCCCATCCCGCTTCCCTTTCTAATGCTGTGCATGGACAGCTCCTCCCCGGGGGACGGGCCTTCCCAGTCCCCTTTCCCTGCTGTCACCTCATGTCTGGTCTGGCTCTCATTGGTGTGGGAGCTGGGAAGAGACCCGGCGTTGGCTGAGAATCTTAAGTCCCTTCAGTAGCAATGGCAGGGGAGGGCAGCTGTCCTGGCTTCCTGACTTCAAAAGTGTTAACTTGGATTGGTGGAAACATCTACAGAGTTTTAGATTTTGTTTATCTCCTTGAAAAGCAGGGACCATCAAGTCATTGTAATTATTGTGAGAGAAATACTCTCAGCAGGGTGCTACAGAGTTGGCCACATACAAGGCAGCTTCTCAGTCTCACTCTGTCCTTGGACTATTTTCGTTATGCAGCTTCTGCGTTTACTCTGGTAGCTGTTCCGAGGTGCTGCACGTAATGTGACCTGGCCTTGAAGGGTGGGAGGGAACTGGGCAGGGAGAGGCTGGAGAAATGTGGTTCTCTGTCGCACTGCCTTCCTGAGGGAGGAGGAGAGGCTGTGTACCCTACCTCATGGGCAGTGGGTGTGTGATGATCCCCAGGCCACACGCAGCACCCCCGCCAAAGCGAGGGTGAGACCCACACCCGAGCACTGCAGCTTGTCCTTTTAGATGTGCAGCTCAGGCAGAGTCCTCTGTGCCCTGCGGGGCAGGTGGTGGCCAGCAGCAGGCAGCTGTGTGGTAGCATCACTCTGCTCACTCAACACTGGGCAGGGGTGTTCAGGGTCTGCCTCATTTGAGCAGGGTGAACTGTGTGTGATGTTGCTGGCAGGTTGGAGATTTGCTTGTTGGCCTAGGACCTTAGGCACTGTCCCACCTCTGTGCAGAAAGACACATCCTGGGCCACATGACCAGGCAGATGGCTTGTCTCCCCCAGAGTGCAGTGGACATTGGCAGGAGCAGTTGTCACTGTGCCATTGTCCTCGTGGAGGTGTGAGTGACCTGCTGTTGTGACGTACCCACTTGCGTTGTCTGATGGTATATAAGGCTTTTGTCATGTATGTGTGTGTGTGTGGTACTGGGGATTGAACCCTGGGTCTTTGCCCTGAGCTGCATCCCCAGCCGTGTTTTAAATTTTTCACTGTGAGACAGACATCTGCAGTGTCTCAGGAACCCTTGGGGCTGTGGCCACTCAGAGCAGCCTGAGGGCTGGACCTAGAGGAAGGGGTTCACATAAGAGTATGAGAGGGACAACACCAGCCCATGAATCTGGGCACAGAGGGACCGGGAAGGCAGAGATGTTTGCAGATGTCTGCCCCTCCTGCCAGGCATCTCGGATGCGTGGAGCCTCCCTGATCCACTCCTCCTATCACCACACCGCTGCAATGCCACCATGTTCCTGAGTCTCCAGCCCTCCTGGGGCTCAGGCTCCTGGGCAGTGGGGACAGTGTGAGCCGGTGTCCTGCCCGCTGTCACTGTGCTCTGAGCCTGTCATGCAGCCTCCTGTGCACCGTGGAGATGCTGCTCGGTGCCTTCTCACCCTGGCTTCTGAGGACTCTGCTCCCAGGATGCTGAGCCCGTCCGGTGCCGGGCTTGAGCCTAGGCTGCCTCCCTTGGGGGCCTCCAGTGGTATCGCTTCCCCTCACTTGTCTGTGGCTTTGCTGCTGGGCGCAGCCTCTGGTCCTCCTCACTGACACCAAAGGCCTCTGCAGAGTGAGCCCAGGCTTCCATCCCTGTCCCCCCAGACTCATTCACCTGCAGGAGGGGAGCCACGCGGTACCCCAAGGACACAGGCACAGAGCTGAGCCTGTCCCTGTGGACGATGACTCCTCCTACCCTGAAGCCCGTCTTCCCGGGCCTTGGCCTCCTCTGAGCAGACAATTAGCAGTGACATTTCAACTCTGGGCTGTGCCCTGAGCCCTCTATGCTTGCTCTGTTTCACAGGGAGCAGAACAAGGTGGCTAGGCCAATGGTGGGATGACAGGTGCCCAGCTCCGACTGCACAGGGGCTTCAGCGAGCTCAGATCAGGGCAGCAGAGGGGCCAGCAGTCTGCAGCACCATACAAAACAGAAACCCTCCTGGCACCAGATGTGGGCATGGCTAGCCCTGCAGCAGCTCCTAACAAATGCACAGTAGCCTCAACTCTGACAGGACCACACAGAGGTGCTGGTGCTGTGAACAAACTGGGACATTAAAATGCAGCCACAAGGTCTCCGAACTCCCAAGGGGTCTTTGCCACCAGCGGGTACACACAGCTTTGGTGGAAGTGCGACTGAGCCCTACAGGGGTGTATGCCTGTGCCTCTGGGCTCAGGGTGGCTGCAGCAGAGGCGCACTGAGCGTAGTACCGGAGCGTGACAGGTGGAGTGAGCTGCGCTCAGCATTGTGCCCCCTGCTGCAGTGGAGCCCATTGCAGAGCTCTGTGGGAACCAGCTGCCCAGGGAGTTGCTGTCAGTGGGACTGTGGAGCCCCGACCTGGGCTGCCCCCACCCTGCAAGGCAGAGTGAGCAGTGTGCAGGCCGCCTTCCCAGTGCCCACAACAGGAGGGTGAGGTGTGGATACATCACACTCTCATTGGCCACCCTGGACACAGCCGGCCTTAGGTGCAGCAGGCCAGGCAAGGACAGGGTCCTCTGCTCCCAGAGGTATCTGTGCCTTTAAAGCCAGTTCACAACAGACTGGACAGAAAGGGCAGCCAAGGCCACCAATGTCCATTCCGCCAAACCACCACCCTGCTGCCCAGCTCGGGCCCTAACAGCTGAGGGAATCAGCGTTACTCAGCCAGGTGCGCTGTGCGGGAAATGCAGATCGGTCTGTGCATCTGAAAACGCATCTGAACATGTGTGAGCCCAGAACAGCCTGCTACGTGCTGACCCCACACTGTGCCCAACTGGGAGCCTGAAGCCCATGAAGAGACCAGCACAAGAGACCGGCATGGTGACAGGGTCTCAGGCAACAATGCTGAGTCCAAGGGCAGAGACGGTCAGGCCCCAGCACTGCCCCGCATGGCTGGCCTGGCAACGAGATTCGATAAGAGGCGGATGAGCTAGCTGGATGTGTCCGGTTCGCATAGGACTGTCACTGCAGAAGGAAAGGGGTTGTGCGTGGTTCCCCCTGACCAGGGCCCGGTCCTCCAGGCCGTGTTCAGCAAGAGAGGCTGGACAGCCTGGGTTTCTCCTCATTCCTTACGCACCCGCTTCCTGGGGCTGCTTAACGCACTGTAGTGGACCAGAAGTCTGTCCTCCCACGCTCCAGTCCGGTTAGTCCTGAGGCCTGTGGCTAACCTGTCAGAAGAGCCATCTTGCTGAGCCCTGTAGGAGCACAGTCTCTCTCGGCCCCAGGTGCTGGTGGCAGCCCTCAGCGGGCGGCTCCTCTCCCTGGCCTCCACCGGTCCTGCACTCTTCCTTCCAGAGGTCTCTTTTCTGAGGCAGACACCGGCACACTGCAGAGTCCCCGCTCCAGGGTGCTCCCATCTTAGCTGGGTCCATCCACAAAGATCTCATTTCCCAGGTGTCTGTTGTGGTCCAGATGCCCCATAGGCCAAACCACAGAGGGCTCAGGCCCTGTAGCCATGTTGAGAGGTGCGCTTTTGGCAAGAGATCTGATCCTCTGTGCTCTGCCTTCATGGCTGGATGAATCCATTGGCAGGTTCCTAATTTGATAGACCTTGGAAGCGATGGACACCTAGGAGTGGGGCCAGTTGAGGGGAGGGGCTCTTGGGGACATGTCTTTGGGGGCCATGCCTTTCCCAGGCCCTCCCTCTCTCCCTCTCTCTCTCTCTCCTGTTTCCTGGCTGAGTGATGGGTGCAGTCTCCTCCACCCCACACTCCTCCTGACATGATGTTCTGCCTCATCTGAGTACAAAGCCATGGAGCCAGCCAGCCGCGGACCAAAACCTCTGCAGCCAGGGGCCAAAGTAAACCTTTCCCTCTTTAAGTTGCTTTTCTCAGTTACTTGTCAGAGTGATAGAACCTGGCTGACTGACGTGCACTATGCCTCAGTCCATCCTTTCTGCCATAACATCTCCCTGGAACTGTGTCATTATGTCTATAATTCAAAGGCTGAGAAGGTTAAGTCACTGTGCAGGTATCTGGCACCTGTGAGTATCTCTTGCTGCAGCTCACGGGGCAGAGTGACAAGCGAGATGAGTGCCCTGTGAAGTGCTGACACCCGGTCCATTCAGGAGGGTGGAGATCTCCTGGTGTGGTCCTCTCTGGCGAGCTTTATCTCTTAATAGCATCACAACAGCAATGCCTGCATTACAGAGAAGACATAGTTGTAGCAGTCACCATCAGGGAACCAGGACAGACATGAATTTGGGGAGACTCTTCAGTCTAGCACAAGTGTTAAAGGACCTCTTGAGGCTGTTGCTTTGGGTGGCTGTGCCCTTTGACCTCCATCCCCATGAGTGAGCTGACCACTAGTTTGATGTAGGCTGAACTTGGTGGGGATGAGTGGAGAGCTGGGGAGTCAGCATGTGCCCCTTGGCCTCCCTGTCCAGCCTGGTCTTCCGGTGTCATGACACTGCTTGGCTCTGCTTTTCTGCAGCCCCTCCAGCCCCCATTGCTCGGTCCTCCTGTCCTTGCCAATATCCCACCATATTGTCCATTTCAGTGGAGGGACTGGATGGAAGTATCCCACAGTAAGATTGGGGGCAGCTGTCACTTCAGTGGGATGTAGGCGTTGGAAGTCCTTAAAGGCAACTTATCCCTAAACCAAGTAAACTCCAAGTATTAGTAGTTTAACACAGAACAGCTTATTTGTACCCATGTAACAGATTGATCTAGAGGTTCTGGTTGGTGGGGGATTCTCCTCTGGTGGTGATTCTGGGTTCAGGTCTTTTCATCTCGCGCTCTGCCACCCTCAGTAGGTTGTTCCCAAGGGCACCATGGCACTGTCTCCACTCCCACCTCTCCATACACCCCTTCATCCAGTCAAGCTGACGATCAGAATGAACGGCCACACTAGGTAAGTTCCAGGTTCCAGAGAAGGGTCTTGTGTTCCCTCGTCATCTCTCCTAACCCTGTACTTTGTCACCCATCCGCACAGAAAGAAAGTCTCCCGGACATTGCACATTGCTTCTTATCTCTGTGTCTTGAGATCGGCCCCTCCCTGCTACCCTCTTGGTTCCAATTCATTCTAAACTTTAATTTTAATTCTTACCAAACATTTAGCAGATACAGCAAAAACATCATTCTAGATCTAAACTGTAATATTCTACCCTTGACCCTCAAAGGCTCATGTCCATCTCACAATGCAAAAATGCATTTGATCCATCTCAAGAGGGGCTGGGGATATAGCTCAGTGGAATAAGCGCCTGCCTAGCAAGCGCAGGGTCCTGAGTTTGATCCCCAGTACCGCCAAAAAAAAAAAAAAAAAAAGAAAAAAAAAGAAAACGGGGCATCTCAAGAGTCCCTGCAGTCTGAAAAGTTCCAGCACTGCTCAAAAGTCCAAGTCCAAAGTCTCCTCTGAGACTCAAGCCAAACTCTTAGTTAAGAGCCACTGTGAAAATCAAAAGTAAGTTACATACTCCCAAGATACAATGGCACAGTGTAAATGTCTTCATTCTGAAAGTGAAGAGTAGGGACACAGAAAGGAGGGATGGGACCAAAGCAAGAGTGAAACCCAGTGGGACAAACATTCACTCCTGTAGCTCTACATCTGGCATCCTGGGCATGTGCTGGTAGGATAGTGCCTTGCCGGTATACCTTGCTGGCTGCAGCCCCCATGACCTCCCTCTTGGCCTCACTCTGCTCATTGCCTGAAGCTTTCCTTAGCAGATGTTTCACATTCCTGGCATCTCTAATTTCCTGGAAATGCAGCTTTGGCCTCACTCACAGCTTCATGCATCCCCTTCTTAGGGGCTGCGCACAGGGATTTTGGCCCTGTCATACATTACCTGACCTCCCCACTAACCTCTTCTGAAATCTAGACAGAAGCCTCTGTAACCCAACAACTCTATCATTCTGCATGCCTAAAAAACCATCATTACATGGATGACACCAATGGCTACCACGAAACTGAGGTACTTCCCCTTGAACCGTGACCTCTGAGTTCCTGAGAAGCTGAACGTGGAGAAATGACTCCTGGGAAACAGTTCCTAGGGGCGGGAGCAGGGTGTCCCAGAGCTCTCTTCTCAAGTCAAGTCTTTCAGAAGAGTTTACACTTTCCCATCCTGGTGCCTGCAGTGGGTGGGGTCTGGCCACTCCTGAAATGCTCCCAGGGCATCTTCCCTGTGTCCTAATGCAAAGTACTGGGCTCTGGTTTCTCTTCTGCCTCTTCTTCCACTTCCTCTTTTTTCTCTTGCAGTACCAGAGACTGAACTCATGGGTGCTCTACCGTAGAATCTACACCTCCCCCTTTTCATTTTTTATTTTGAGGCAGGGTCAGTTAGTTTGCAGGCAGGATTTGAACTTGTGATCCTTCTGCCTAGCCACCCCTTTTTGGCCTCAACTTTATATACTCTTTTTTCTGACCAAATTATAAGCTTTCAGATCTTTGTGCTCTGTATGTTGCTGCTGCTTTTCTCTGCAAATTTGGCTGAAAGCAACAGGCAAAAGCCATGCCACAGCCTGAATGTTGTGCTGCCTTGAAATTTCCTCTGCCAGATAAACCAGTTCATCACCTTTAAACCCATTGTCATGCCATGTTGGGGCACACACTGAATATAGACAAGTTCTTTATTGGCATGGATTATGAACAGCCTCTAGTCCAATTCCCAGTGAAATCCTTGCTCCCATCTGAAAGCTCCTGAGCCCGGCCTTTACTGTCCAGCTGCCTATCCACACACATCAGTCTCCCATGAAGCTCTACTTCCAACATTCTGATCTATTTGTCTACAATTTTCCAAGTTCCTCCCTCAAACCATTTCAAAAAATTTCTGAATTATGCCCTCAGGTATAGTCATAGCACTAACCCCAATTTTTGGTACCAATTTTCTATGTTAGCTTTCTAATCTTGATAAAATACTTGAGAAATTCTATTTAAAGTTGGAAAGACATTCTTGGCTTGTGGTTTTAGAGATTCTGTACATGGTGAACTGGCCTCATGATTTTTGTAGTGCGGCAGAGCAATTGGCTCATCTCCTGGCTGCTTCAAGCAGAGAAAGAAAGAGAAGGACAGAATCTGGGACCAAATATACCTGCACAGGTATGCCCCCAGGAGCCCTGTTCCACCAGGCCCTACCTCCTAATATTTCCACCCTCTCCCAATAGTGCCACTTTCTGGGGGCCAAGCCTTTAACACATGAGCTTCTGAGGGACAGTCTAGGTCCAAACTATGATGGTACAGGACCCCCAGTGGACACACTCCCACCCTGGAAGTGAAGATATCATTTTCCTGTCCTCCAGTGCCCCAAAAGCTGTTGGCATAGCTAAAGTTCTGATCTGCTATGTGGGATCCCTCTGCCGCACTTCTGTGTTTTGAAACCCTGCAAGTGAATTACTATAATGTGGTTCCATTGGTGTCCCTGGCTCTGGGAACCTGGTGGTCTTCAATGTCTTGTCCTGGAATTTTTCTGTAATTACTGATGATTTCCTCCTGTACGTTTTTCTCTGTCCCCTGTTCTAGAGCTATTGTTATATATAGATCTTGGAGTTCCTGGACTAATACTGTGACAGTGTTATTTTTCCTTCCTTTTCCTATTCCTAAATTCCTGTTTCTGTTTTCTATCTGTGGTTTTGCTGTTTTCTAAGAGCTTTGTTCTACTTTGTCTCACCTCTGAGACTGTTGTGTCTGCTGTTCTTGGTTTAATTTCGGTTTCGCTCTCTGAAGGCTCTTCTCACGGCTTTCTGCTCTGGTTTCTTTGGTGCGAGATCATCTCGTCTCTTTAATGATATTAGGTGGTTTACATAAAGTTTCTTTTCGTGTGGTCACCGATTCAGCTAAGTGTTTTTCTGCTTGTTTACTATTTTTCTCTCTGCGTATCATACTGAGCCTTTTCTCGTGTGTCTGATGATACCTGGCTCTTCGGTCACGTGTAAGAAGGCAGGGCTAAAAGGCCATGTGGAAGTGTAAGGCGTGTGGGTGGGTGTGGCTATTCATTAGGTTTTTTCCACTTGACTACATTAAGCAATGCCTAGAAGATTAGCGAAGTACAGCTCTGGGTGTGTCTGGGTGATCACGGAGGAATGGCCCTGGTGCCTGTGTCTGGTCGCTGGCCCCTTCCTCTTTGGCACTGTCCCCTTCCTCTGCTTTCCAGCCATGCCGCATTAAGCAGCTTTGCTCTGCCACACCCTTGTGCCATGATGCTCTGTCTTTGGAGCAGTTGGACATGGACAGAACCTACTGTGACTCTGAGCCAGATCAAATCATTCCTTTTTTTCACACTGTGGCTGTTGGGTACCGTGTTCAGCATTGGAAAAGCTGATGGATACAGTGGTTTGATGATTGTGGGACTTCCTGCAGGAAGGCTAATTGCTCCTGTAAGCTGGGGAACTTTTATGTCAATATCTTTAGGTCTTTTTCCTTTACCTGGTCAGGTGGTCCAAACTCCTGTGCAGACCATAACCTCACAGCTCCTGTCCTCAGGGGTGAGCAAGGTCAGGAGCTAGAGGTGTGCATGCTACTTGCTGTTTTCAGCGTAGGCTATTGTGCTCCCTGGATGGCTCAGGTGCCACCCTTCTGCTGGGTACTGGAAGGAGATTCTGCCTGCTGCTCATGCAGGGATGGGGACTGCATTCCGACCTGAGAGAAACTCTTACTCTGCTTGCCTGTGCTTATTTCCAATTGGCTGCCAGCTCATGCAGCCTTGTGTGCCGGGCACCGTGCTGTGGAATCCCTGTCCAGCAACATCGGCTTTCCCAGGCTCCGTATTGGCCCACAGTCCAGCCCCTCCACACCTGCTGCCGCTGTCCATCTATTCTCTGGCCTCCAGAAGGTTCCATGCTGGTTTCCTCCAGTGCTGCTCATGCTCTTAGCCATGCTCCCAACAGACACTGCTCCAGGAGGCAGGGGCTAAGCCTCTGTGCATTTGTCCCGAGTCTCTCCAGTGCCTGCCTCTCAGTCATGCGCTCACTTATTGAACGTTTGCATAATGAACGTGACTGACATAAATATTGAGAATTCGGGGATAAGTACATAAGACACGACTCAAGGTGGTGAGAGGCGTGCCCCAGTCTTCCAGAGCTTAGTGGAGAGAGGTGAAACATAATATAAACACCTTACATGTATGGGCAGGCGTGTGTATGTGTCTATACACACTATACACATTAATATGTGTGGCACTCAATGAAACTTGGATAGTAAATGATACATTCTTTCCAAAATATTGACCCCATTTCTAAAAGTCAGCCTGTGCAGCCTTTTCTCCATGTCGTAATTACCATTCTGCTCATCGGAAGGGAGTTTCTGAGGCCCTGCAGGGTCTGGCAGGAAATCCATGAGTGTTTCCTCCTCCATGCCCTGGCTAGAGCTCGCAGGCAGCTGGGCAGAGAGTCACCTCTGCTTCAAGCTGTGTGCAACATGCGGCAATCGTCTGTGGTTCCCCCTTGTCCCCGCAGCACAGTGCCAGTGCCGTCCTGGTATGCAGCACACACCACAGACTGAATCCGTGCTGGGGATGTGGACGCGCAGGTGGTGGGTGAGCAGATGACAATGGACGGAGAGGCGAGTGGGGGTGAAGAGGCAGATGGACCTCAAATTTAACTACAGACCTCAAAATGTGAATAGCTAAATGGAAATTAAGGAACACGACACGTTAGAAAACGCGTGGGAGAACCTGAATTAGATGCAGGCCGGGCATTGTTGTGGGGTTTCCGTTCTCCCTGCCGTGCCTGTGGGAACACTGTGATGTTTCTTCAGTGTCTTTGTTCCCAAGGACGCTGACCCTTGGCCTGACCACGTGGCCACACGCACAGGTGACCGAATGAGCTCACGCTCTCTGCTCTTTTCCTCTGTAGACCTCACAAGATGGGAAAACTGGCCAACACAGCACTATTCTTTCTCCTGAAGTGCTATTAGGAAACAAGGACTTCAGAAAAAACTGAATTTTATTTGTTGACCATTTCTATCCCATCCTTTGTTTTAGACTGACATTTTTAGTTTACTTTAACTTCAAAATTCATCTTTCCTGTTAAACAAACAAAAAAAGAATAAAAGGAAAGCATAAACTGAGTGTGGTGACATATGCTTATAATCCAGCAGTCTGGGAGGCTGAGGCAGGAGGATCACAAGATCAAGCAAAGTTTGAGTGATTTGGAAGAACCCTATCTTAAAAAAAAAAGAAAGAAAGAAAAGCAAAAGGGCTGGAGTTGTAGCTCAGTGCAAAGGCCCAGGATTCGATCCTCACTACCACACACAAAAAAAGAAATTACAAGGAACCTTGGGAAATTTAAAATGCTTAAACTATACACTTGAATTAACCACATTTAGTTGCTGACCAAGAAAAGGTGGGGAGGAGCTTCACCATTGTTTACGGGCTTAACATCACAGTTGCTCTGCACAGTTCTCAGTGCGGCGATGCTTGGGGACATCACCTTGGATCATCTCCACCTGGCCGTGGGGTGGGGAGTGAGGGCTGCCACAGCCCAGATACCCAGCAGCAGCAGGTCTAGCCACAGGAGGGAGGTTCTGTGGGAAGAACCCCAGCCAGTGAGCAGGGGCGATGGGAGGCCAGGGTCTGGGAGAGAGGGAGGCTTGGGTGCAGGCTGCCCTCACCCACCAGGATCCCGAGAGGAGAGGGACCCTCCCTGCCCGAGCTACCGCCCACCGGGGAGTGGCGTCTGGCCTCCCTTTTTTCCTTCCTGAAGTCTGGGGAGTCCCAGGGGCTTGTGTGACCAGTGGAAATGCTCTGCACCAGAATAAGATTTTAGGCTTACAAAAGGCTGTTCCAGGAGATAAAGCAACCAAAGCAGCCTCAAGAATGGGAAGAGCCCAAGAAGAGGAAGATCAAGTCATTGTGCCCTGGCCTTCACCTTTTAAAAAAATAAGTCTAGAAGTCTTCTGCTTCTACCTGGCTCTCCAGCTGGAGAAATCTGCTGTGACTGCTGAGCGACAACCTTTTTCACGATCACTGCTGCCAGGAGCTCACTCTCAGCCCAGGAATTTGAGAGAAATTCTTGGATCACAAACAGGGAGGGGAAAGGACCCATTCTTCCCAAAACTCTGAAGTAGGCAATAAAACAATGCAGGCTGGACGCAGAGCCTGGAAGGAGCTTTGCCTGGGTGAGAGAAGGGCTGTCCCTTTAATTGGTTTTTTAATGAGGCCCCATTTCTCTGTTCTGGTCCCCTTTTTTCCTGAGGGAAAAAACCCTAAAACAGAAAGGTTAATCTAACTGTACATTTTAAGCTTTTAAAGGCTCCATTACAGGACTTATTATGCTAAGAGAAACACACCTGGCATACGGCAGCTTCTAAATGTGCCAGCCACGCATGTGATGCTTCACTTAAACACCATGGCCAGAATTCCTTCCCATGATTTCTATGTAAATTGGATGCCTCGCAATTACTATAATATGTGTGAAATTCCACTTATTATTTCTTTTAACATAGAAACTTTTATCACTTAACTCACTGGACAGAATATTTGAGCCATTTGCAATCATTAGAGCATTTCTGTTTGGTCAAACCCTTGCGGGATTATGCAACAGAAAAGACAGAGTGAATTATATTCATTGCAAGAAAACAGCAATTTTAAATATATAAGGGGCACTGGGAAAATTTTCATTTTCGTGCAAATCCAATATTATATCTTACTTCTTTTTGCAGCAGGATAAGCCTTTTATCTTTAAGCGATTTATAAAACCCAGCATGTGACAGGAGCGAGGAGGCCTTGGTGGATCAAGCTGATAGATAAATAGATACTTTGCGGCCCAAGGGGCAACGCAATATCCTTGGGATTTAAAGTAATCGCTTTTCACCACAGGGCCTTTCCCTTGTGACCCTGGGGGAGGTCACAGAATGTTTACTGATCTCCCCAAGTCCCAGCAGAGAGGTTTGTCTCGGCCCCTGGGCACATCCGCCACCGCTGCCCGGGCTACTGCAGAGGCGAGCAGGGGACCCCAACAAGATACTCTGTGGGCCTGTAGGGCCAGCCAGCTGCTCACGGCCTCTCTCTCACTTTAAAGGACTTTTTCCAGATACATTTGAGAGCAAGGACACAATGAGAAAGAGAACAGCGGCCTCTTCCTCCACACGCTGCTTTCTGTTTTGTTGAGGGCTGAGTTTAGGAATCTGATAGGGAGGCGTTTCTGGAAGGACATTGTCTGCCACTGTCGCTTGGGGTCCCTGGGACTCACGAAAACAGCAATTGAATGGAGATTTGCTTAGATACAGCCCAGGTTTGGCACCAAGTATAGGAATGTTCAGTCTTGAAAAATGATAGGGAAAGGTACAGTCGGGCTTGGTTAAGGGCTCAGTATATAAACACATCTGAGTTACTGGGCCGGACTTGTGTTATTCTAGGTAATATATTTTCTGGTGTGCCACTTTAAAATGAGGTAATTTCCACATGACACACCTTGATATTTATTTCCCAAATTTTACTCCAAACTTTGAACAAAGAGAGGTTGAAAACTTTACATTCTCTTGAAAGCACTGATAACATGGAGTAGAAATTAAGTTATTTTTATTTGCATTTCACTGAGATTTTTTCCCAGCTGTACCCCTCACTGAGATGTTTACATTCCTCCAGAAGTCAAGAACAGAGTAGCTGTCATTTCTCTATTAATGTGATGTTACTTCACGTTTTGATAATAATCTTTGTAGACATACATAGGAAATTAAAATATGTCATGTCATATAAACCCTACAGCTGTGTGTTTGTATTTCTGTGTGTGTGTGTGTTTGTGTGTGTGCACGTGCGAGCATGCTCATGTGTGTGCATGTGCCTATTGGGGGATAGAAAGGACGTCACATCGGACCTATTTCTCCTGGAAGTTAACTTGTGCAGACTTAATACTGGAATTATTTTAATACCATGATATTCATAGTTGAGCACATAATGGACCTAAGCAATAACTTCACCTCCAAGACAGAGTTCAAATTTAAGACCAAAGGCAGAGACTGAGGTTCAGATTCATGCTGTGTTCAAGGGAAAGACAGGGAGAAGCCAGAGAGTGGGCACTGATGCCTCTGCCTCTGTGTGCAGGCAGAGAACCTAGCTCCCATGTCCCTGGGCAGAGACCAGGAGCCTCCCACTGAGGTCCCGGACACCCTGGCCGCGCGTCCTGGTGAGGGAAGAACACACACATGCACGCATACACATTTGGTGCATTTTGAGTAAATCTTGCTGATGACAGGGAACAGTACCCTTGGTGCCCTGCATACCCACGTTGCAGCCCCTCTGTCAGGGCCTTCAGGAAGCATATGCTGCACACAGACTCCTAAACAGATGCAAACATCCTGCGAGAATTAAAGAAACGGGGAGATGGGCACTACCCGCCCCCTCCAGGGGAACTTATTAGAAGAGACTATTTTATGAATCTTAAATTGATAATGTATTCATAGGAAAGCCCGCTGCATTTTTAGGCCTCTTTTTCCACTGAGTATTTTCAAAGACCTCCTATAGTTAACATTATAATATAGTTAGTCGCTACCAATCGTTGGGGTGATTATAGGAAAGCTGTCAGCTCTGCTCACGCTCTGAAAGGCTCCGGCAAATAGCTTCTCCCTTTGCCATGGAGACTGGGGTCTGTTTTTACGGTTACTCTGGAAACCGGAGCCTTTCCGTCGTTAGTCCTTTTCAGTTACTTTAGCTATTAAACCCTCGGGTTGAGACAAAAGGAAGGAGGGATGCAGACACTTCCGCAGAAAGACATCTCAGGCCAGGCTGAGAGGAGCAAAACTCAAGATGTGAGAAAGAGAAGCCTTGTCCACTGGGCTGGGGACAACGTGGGCAGGGAGGTGGCCGCCCTGTCCTCCACCCCAGAGAAGAAGCCTGCGCCCACTGGGGCACCAGGTCTCTCTGCCCCGCCGGTGTCCCTATGTGCAGGGAGATGACAGCAACACAGTTTACTGTGGACCCGGGTTTGCTGGATTTACCGATACGATAGTTCAGTTCGGGATCTGTGAAAATAATGTGCCTGTTTTATGATGCAAATTTGCTCTGAGAGAGGCTGTGTGCAGTTAGGATTTTTTAAGAAATTGAAGTCCCAGATCACGAATGTCCGCTTCATCCTAGGAATAGAATAAAGACTCTAAAAAGGATGAGAAACTTTGGCCAAATGTAGCAAAGAGCGAGGGGAAATAATGTGGTGTGTGAGCCGGGCGCCTGGAGCAGTTGGAGCAGGAGGGCTCCTTCCGCCCTGTGCCCTTCTCTGCATGCACAGGAAAGCGTTTTCTCAGGGGCTGAGCCCCCTGCCAGCACTCCTGGTCCTCTCCCTCTTTCCTCGGTGCTCCTTGCTGTGGGAAGGGAGTCCTCTCTCCCAAGCCACTTCCCCAGGGGCAGTCTGTTTGGCCCATGGCCTAGTCACAGTGATCGCCGCCGGCCCGTGGCAGTGCATTGCTTCCAGGGAGCAAAGCATCCTGCTGTTTTCACCTGAACTTTGCCACGTGGTACCCCAGCCCCAGCCCCAGCCCCAGCCCCAGCCCCAGCCCCAGCCCCAGTTACCCTTTGCCTCCTCTGCCCATTATGAATGAACGGCTCTGGCTGCAGAGCTCAAAATCACACGCATGTTTTTAAAAGTAGCAACAAATTAATGACTGGTACTTGTTAATGTGAAGCCTCTTGCAGAAGATTTTGCAATCTGCTTGGTGCTCTCCCACGGTTTTGCTCATTTCCCACTGAAATCAGAGTAGAAATGCCAAGGGGTTGGGGTTGAGGTCCTTCCTATTTCCCACCCGCAGCGCACGGGCTTCAGACTGCGGCTGGCCCAGCAGTGTGTCTCTGCCAGGGCTCTGAGGCTCAGGAGCCTCTGTCTCCCTCTGCGCATCAGCAACTGCGGCAGTACAGAGGCCGCTCAGCAGAAAAGAGCTGACAGCACTGGGGCTTTGGAGCCAGGACCACGCGGTGCGTGGTCCTCTCCAGGCCCTGTGTTCTGATGTGTGGGGCCTGAGGGTTTGAAACAGGGTTTCATGTGGCACCAACACTGTGCAGGAATCCCTGACTGTCCTGCTGCTTTTTCATTCTAAATCACATTGATTTCTCTCTGAAAAATAATGACCAGGCGTGAAAACCTGCTGGCCATTCAAGAACTCCTAGTTAGAGAATTCTGATCGCAGAGATATGTCATTGCTAATTTTCTAGCAAGTGTGAGATTAGCTTTGGTGGTGGAAAAACACAAATACAGGGAAACTAATAAAACCCTGTGCTGCCCCCAGGTTATGGCACCTGGTCCTCCATCTACTCGTTCACTCTGCTTCTCCGTGACACTGATGAGTGCCTACTGTGTGCTGGCCTCTGTGGAGTAGCAGGGGTCCCTGTGCTGACTCCTGAGAGGAGGGTGGGGACTGCTCTTTCTGACGCTGGCTGGTGACCGAGCAGCCTCTTGGGGATCTTGTAGGAGAGGAGGCAGGTGTGCGGGTTCCCTCCTCAGTCACAACCACTCACGGAGATGTGCTGGAAGTGAGGGGGACCCAGGCAGGCTCCGCGTTGGGGTTCTGCCCCCAGCACCGCTGCTTTAGTCCGTCCGGGTAGGACGACCCCCAGAAGTGGGAGAAGGCTGCTTTTTTCCAGCCCTTCACTAAGTGTTCGTGTTGTGTGGCTGTTTCCCTCCCCATGTCGTCATGACCGTTAGGTGAGCCGCAACTTTGGGCCCATGATTCCTTCTGTGCCTCTTCACCTTGGTCTTTCACCAGACATTAGCCTTCTGCAAAGCCCCTTTGTTTTGGTCTTGTTATTAAAGTTGTAATTGAATTTTGGTCGACTATGAGTAAATTAGTATTTTCTGTAACTTTGTCAAAGTACATTGTTTCCCTAAGCGAATTGGTGGCTGCTTCAGAGATGCATATAAATTCTTAATTTGAATTTTTTGTTATTGTTTGAAAATGGTTCTGCCTTGTTGATGTCCTTTGTGTAATGTCAGACATAACTCCAGGGGTTTATATATTAGAAGCTGCCATCTTTTATAAATTGCTATTTAAAAGTGAATTACTGCTCCATTGAAACCAGAGTTTTCCAAACAGCATTTGTCATGTATCAGCCTAGATGCCAGACTCACACTCTTGGTTTCATCAAATGCAACTTCCTTGCGGGAGGGTGCGGACTCGTGGGTGCTCAGCAAGTTGCAGCCTCGGCTGCTGCCCCAGGGACCCAGTTCTCTGGTTCCCCTCTCTCTGTGGTGCATGTCTTGGTTACCCCAGCTAGAAGTGAGATTTATCTAGTAGTTCATGGCAGTAGCTTTGTGTAAGGCTAATTTGATAGTTAAGAATTGTTGATATCTTTAATGTGCTGGGATATTCTGTGATTTTTATTGCGAGCTCAATCCTCGTTGGTCATTCCAAGTGGACCTTACCCTACCTATCCCTGCACCCCTTTCAGTCTTGTCTGGCTGCCCCTCAGTGTGTGTTTGCTGCCCTGCCCTGGACATCCCCTCTGCTGTAGATTGAGCCATCAATGCTGGCTGTTCAGTGCATGCTCAGAGTGAGACTATTTTCTATTTTAGAGGATGGCAGGTTGAAATTCTAGTCCAACCTCTTCCTGCAGACACATTGACAGAAATCACACGGACTTGGATTTTGTTATCAATAAAATAGAAATGGAACCCCTCGTCCGTCACGTCTGAGCATGATAGGCGGCTGATTGGCAGGCAGGCTTGGAGGGGGATGTGGCTAGCAGGAGACCCAGACATAGGGCAGTGCAGAGCCTTGAGGGATGAGGGCAAGGGCCGCCCACGTCTGCCCTGCAGGGTGGAGCCCAGGAACGGGAATCCCCTGTGGGCCACCAACTGCCCCTCCCTGCTCCCACTCCCATGGCCCCTCTGTGCTGACCCTGGTGCTGCACAGAGCAGTTCACACTGCCCGTCCATCTGCATCTTCACTGTGTAGACCCTGAACACAGAAAACTAGAACCTTGCTTCAGAGGCGTTGATTTGCAATGGATGGAGAAATGGCAGATTGGGAAGGTCTTTTATTTCAGTTGCATATTAAGTAATATTATGTTCCCTGGGACAATGAGGCTTTTCAGAAAATAGACACACAGTTTATGGAGACTTTTTTCACTCTATATTTTAAATAGAATCCTGTAGTTTTTCCTGGCCTCATAACTTGGGCAAAATATAGCAAAAATATACAGACGTGAATGAACAACCATGAAAGCCCCAGATGTGCCAGATTAATCTTTATATTTTTATGCAAAGGACATTTGATGCCAGGGCAGACAATAAGCGCACCCCTTTTCTCCTCACCGGTCTGTTATTTCAATAGCTTCAGCGCGCAGGAATTGTGTGCAGTAATAGGTCGGGGAAGCCAGTGGTGTGTTTATCTGTCTGTCTCAGCCATGGATAGTTGGGGGAGGGTTTGACGGGGTTGCCTCTGATGATTTTGTAAATACTTTGTTTATGCAAGTTTTATTTATTTGTGGAAGATGTATACAGCTTCCCAAGAGCCTCTGTTAGGTCAGAATCACTAGAAAAGAAATGTCTGTTAAGGCTCAAAAGTCAGTTCCCAAAGGCGATGTGATCCCAGGCACACTCCCGGTGTGGTGTTTGCCCCATGTGCTTAGCCTCCTACCTTCCAGTGTTTGCTGTCTGTGCGGATGACCCAAGTCTGCGTCTCCAAACGTTTCTTGTTTCTGTCTGACTTTTCCCTCCCCTGTGTACTTGTGGGCTTCTGTGTTCCAGTAGTGCCATGTTAGTCGCTGCACCCGTATGTGCTCTTACACACACCTGCAGCCACACACAGGAAAGGAGAAGAGCAAAAGGTATTCAGGCGACCCGCATGGGGCAGGAGCCCACCGTTCCTCCAGGTGAGAGCTGCAAGCCTGTAGCTGAGTTCCGGGGGTTGAAGGCAGGGTGCCTGTAGGGGCCAGGTTTGCCCTCACCCACACAGGAACGGAGAGCGCAGGCGGGACCTGCCTGCTTCCCCAGCCTGCAGAACTGGGGGTTGGAGAGGCTGGACAGGCCCATGTCCCTTCCTACAATTAAAAAAAAAAAAAGGCAGACGAAGAGGCGAGGGGTATTGTAAACAAAGCCTAGGTAATGGAGATATTTCAATTATAGCTATTTTATTTAGCTGGCAGCCGCGGCGCTCCATGCGATGCTTTGAAAAGGACAAAGCGTTTCCTCCATGTTTACACTTTTTATGACTCTATAGGATTAGGTCTGTTGCACACACAGGAGAGGAAGTCATTTTATTTTACACAAATCAGCTACTTAAAGTAAATTGAGATATATAGAATTTACCAATGAAATGAGTGATTTGATGTGAATAAAGAGGTGGTGTGTTGTAAATCAACCCTGACAGCCAAATGGGGGAAATTGACAGAGCACTGTAATCACTCCCAACATCCACTGAAGTTATTGATCCAGAACCTCTGTAATCCCCTTCACATAACACAAGCAATTTCATATAATACCTGTAATAACAGTGCATTCAAACTCAAGTAGCCATCTGAAGCATTGTATCTAATGGTGAAGCGGCCTCCGCTGAGCCCGTGTACCAACCGGGACACAAAGCGCCGGGCCTTTTGCTTTCAGAGGTAACCGCTCCTGATAAGAGCTAGTTTCCAAGATAAACAGTTCCTCGTGCCCCAGAAATGAGCTATTAATTGCCGGCTTGCTAAATATGTTGTAAAAGCCGGGCAGCGGTGGGCACGCACAGAGAGAATGGGGCTGGATTTGGGGGTTGATAAACTTCTCAGGTTATCCAGACGCCACTATCTGATGTTAATTACAACAGAGGGAAGACAGCTGACAGGCATTTAGCCACTGGGTCATTACCTCCTTCCCAGGTGTTTTTCCCAAGCAGTGTCCCGGGTTTTACAGGCTCCTTCCCGCACTGATGGATTATTCCGCAGCCTTATCAAAGCTTTGCCAGCTCCTCATTAATATATAGAGTGAGCAGCGTCGTGCTCTGGATCATTGTCTTCCTCGCGGGGAGGGCTAATCAGTCAGGCATTATCAGCCAGTCGGCAGAAGGCGAGCAATCAGACCTGACGGCAGAGAATCACGGGAGATCAGGGGAGGTTAAATGAGGCTGACAGTCGTGATAATGATGATTATACCATAAATTAAGATATGATGATAAAGGGGAATAAAAGACACAATCTGAAGCAATATTTGGTTTAACATGTCTCTCTTTTTCGCGACTGTGAAACGGCCATAACATTTATCACACTGAACAAGAATGGACGTTTAACGACCGTGATAAAATGGGACAGCATCAGATTGAGAACCCAACAAGTTGTGATTACAATGTCAGGCACTTTTCCACGGGTGGAGAAAAAACTGGAGATAGAGCATATGTTATAATCATTCATGCATTATTCTGTAGAATGAAAGGAAAATAGATCTATTTTAGAAATGTCTTTCAGCCTTCTAGATGGAAAACCAAAGGAAACAGTTAATATATTCTTCTGCTTCCAAGATCATTTTTATCAATGAAACAATAGGGAGTTAAGTGATCATCCCTCCCATCATGCTTTGCCTGGGAGTGCGTGTTTATTAGTGGTGACTACGGCCGGGAAGGAAGCCCCGAACAGCTCTTGCCCCGCTGGGCTGGGAAAGACAGGCAGCTAAAATCCACCCCGCAGCCCCCTAGGTGCCACTTTTCATGGGATTCGTGAACGGGCTCACCTTAGAACAGAAGCAAGTCCTGATTCCCTTGTCTCCTGAAAATTAAACAGTGAAGTGACAGACAGCTGGACGGGGCATTAAACTGCCTTCACAAATCTACTTCACATACACAGAGGCTGCAGCTGCTGAAACCCAGAAGGGATTTTGACAGCTCCACGGAGAAGATGAAAAAATGGGGCCCTGCTCTCCTCTTCAAGGTGGACCTCACAGGCTGCAGCCTATAAACTTTTTCTGCATGTGACTGGCTGGGCCTGCACCAGACTCTTGTGTACCCATGAACTGGAGCCCAGGACATCTACACAGGTCGGCCAGTCAGATAAACCCCAGGGCTAGATCTACACCCACAAAAAGGACAGCTGGGTTTTTAAATTTTGTTTGCAATATTTTAATAAAATCAAGGGTGAAGGAAAAAGAAACTGTTTAGTTCTTCATTGCCCTGCTTTGACAGTCTACCTTTTAGCTAGGAAATAAAAAACTATTCTAGCTCGCAATGTCGGCATTTCAGAGCCGGGAAGCTGGGAGAAGCACAGCTGAATGCTCAGTCGAATCTGACAGCGATGCACACAGCAGCTCTCGGGGCAGACATTTTTCTTTGCAGCCTCACTACGTCCATCTGACCAGGGCTCTGCAGCCTCGGCACCGATAATCCGCGGGCGGAGCCAGTGTCTGGGCTGTGTGCACAGGACCCCGCCCGTAGCCCGCACCTGTGGCCGTTTGACAACCCAGAGGTGCCTAGACATTGCTGCTTATCTCCTAAGGAGCAAAATCACCTCCAGCTGAGAGCCGTTGACTTAAATGGATGCAGTCAGCACGTAGCTAAGTGGACATTACCGTTTGTCTCCCCAGAAAGCCTGCGCTGGTGATGCCCGAAGTGGTCACCAGAGTGCTGGATCCAGGGAAGAGTGATGATTTTGCAGGTAGAATGTATAGGAACAGCTGCGTCAGCTATGCTGTGACCCGCCTGATGCCCACTGCACTTTAAAACTGCACATCTGTCATTTGGTCACCACCATTCAGCAAAGGAAGGGACCCAAGTCTGCTTCCTTGACCACGCTTAGGTGAGCACCACGCTATGATGCTGAGGTGCAGCAGTGTTGGGGCTGCAGGGATACCAAGCACAGGTTCCTGCCTTGAGACAACAGGCCCCTCGGTGAGGCAGGACACACCTACTTGTGGGTGTGTCTCACACTTCTATCATGTAGTCTCACAACTTTCATGGCGGAGACCATGATGCTCTTTTGCTTGGGGACCTGTAATGGCTTCGGAATCGTCTATTCTTTTCGCAGAAATCCCAGCCGGGGGCTTCAGGAGTTTCATTAGACAAGCCCAGCAGGGCTCTTGCACCAGTGACCTCCCTGGAGCACCAGCAGGTCACCGCCAGTCTCAGCCTGCCAAGGGCAGACAGCACAGTGGTCCTCTGAGTGTGGCCCGAGCTATTCTGAGGACACTGGGTACATCTGGGGTACAGGGGTGAGAGGATGCGGAATGTGGGCTGTGCTCCCTTGAGGACTTTTAGTGGCTGTGGTGCCTGGTCCTTGGCCTGGGGAGCACCCTGCCCCATGACACACACTTCCAGCCCCTCATCCCCGACCCGTGTGCTACCGAAGGCAGAACCCCAGGGTGGAGGTGCTTGCTTGATGCAGTCGAAACAGCCCTCATCTCCACCCGGAGAGGTCCTGGCTGGAGCTCCCAGCACCTGAAATGTGGCCATGGAGTGTGTGCTGGCCCCAGCCTGCCGCCTCTGGCCCTTGAGGCTGGGCGAGCCCTCTCCACCAGCTCTGAGTTCTGCATGCAACTGTGCGTCTCACTTGGTGGTCAGTTCTCTTTTTGGCACACGTGCCCAGGCAGGGAAAGATCCTGCTCCTTGGTCCATTTTATTAACTTTGTTTTGTTCACTGGACCTCAGTTCCACATCGCCTCTGAGTAATCAGTGCCACATAGGTGGCCCAGAGGGTGGAAGGGAGGCTTTTCCATGAGGCCTGCTCCCTGCAGAAAGGATCCGTGCCCCTGGCTGATTGTCACAACAGAAAATGAGAGTGAGGGACATTCAATGCAAAGTAATGTGTGCTGTACAATTACTGGATTAATAATTTTATTCCATTACTGCATGGGGAGAGAGGACATCAGCCTGAAGATCTGCAGGCCTGGTGTATTTCTAAGCGTCCTGTTAAAGGAGTGAGCAAGGGTCAGGAAACTTAATTATGCTATAACTAGATAGAAATTGCCAAGTGATAAAAAGAAACATCCAGACAGATTCAGCAGGAAATTACAGCCTTAATAATATAGCATAATGCCTACTTCTATACAATTATTGGAGAGACCCTGAATGGTTTAGAATAACAGGCTTAGGTTTCTACTAACGGCAAAAATTCCCACTGGAAATGACTTTTCCCATCTCGCTGTAAATATTTTTTTGAAAAAATAAATAACATTATTATTCAATGATCAAGCATCTTATACTCATCCCAGCTCAGACACATGACCACACGACATTCTGGGGTGATGAGAAGATTGGGTTAGGAGGGGAATCATTATATGTTTACAAATTAAGTTGCTGGCATCATATAGAAATTGTCTACTCCATTTAGTCTGTTTTTCTTTTTTAAGCCATTTAGTCTTTCTGGGGAAGAAAAATCTCTTAAAAATAAAAGAAGAAACCAAAGTGGGGAGACGTGAACTCTAGGAGAGCTGGCGGGTGTCTGGCCTGGACAGGTGGCCAGGCTGCAGGGAGGTGGCTTCACTCTCTGCAGTGTGGGTATCCCATGGGTGGGTCAGAGACAAGAGCCTCTGGGAGGGAGCAGGGCTGAGTTCGGGAGGAAGCGAGGACTTGGCAGGGATGGAGCAAGCAGGGCCTGGAGTGGAGCGGCGGTGTTTTGAGGCAGTGACTCCATCTTCTGAATTTCAGAGCTGTGCCTGCCGCTCGAAGGCCACGGCATGTGGTGCCTGACCCTGCTCCTCGCTCTATCAGGCCCTTTCTCCCGCTTCCACGGGAGGGAAAGTCATTTCTTGTGTGTGCCCAAGAGAGCCGGGGGTTTCATTTTGTATTCTGAGGACACAGATTAATCAGCCTCTCCCTCGCCCGGAGATGGCCATGCTGCCCAGAAATCTGCATATCTGCATATTACTGCTCTTCCCTGAATTTAATTTCCTACAGGAACCGATATTAATCACCCTGTTTAAACAGAGGGGATTTGGGGTCCATACAAATGTGACATTTTCTTCTTGTAGAATTTGCAGAATTTACCCCCCTCCCGCCCGCTTCCAATTTAAAGGGACGACAGCCTTGGTGGCTGGGTCCCAAACAGTTGCCGTGCTTGTGGTTTGTGTGTACTTGACTGCTGCACACTGAGATGGCAACAGTGAACCTAGATTCCGTTTCTTCACTCGAGAAAAGTGTGCAGTGGACCGGGAATAGGAAATTCTTGCATCTCACCAGCACTGGCTTCATTCATCTGTGTGATGCCCTGCTATCTCCCAGGTTAAGGCGAGGAGGAACCCACTGGCTGGCACTACCTGATGTTCTAAGTAGGCCTCACCGTGCTGCCCTGGGCATTGTGTGTGGGAGGTTACATTCATCAGCTGTCGGCCCCGCTGCCAGGAGTATTTGGCGTATTTTATTCTGGCTGCTGGAGCACAATGGTGGCTGAGGAAGAAACAGGAGACAGACGAGCAACGTGCTCAGAAAAATGTGCCGGTGCATGCATGGAGCTGGTGCCAGCTGGAAGGAACACATGGGCATCCGTTATCCCCAGAGCCTGGGCTCTTGCTGAGTGGGGCCGCCATCCAGGTTTTGTTTGGACAGTGGCCTGGCCGCTTCAGGCCCTAAAGTTAATGTGGGTTGGTGTTTCCTCTGCAGGGTTGCGTGCCAGGGGCAGGGCCTGCAGTGAGGCCAAGGGGCACGGGACCTGGGAAGCAGGCCTCCTCCAAGCAGACAGAGGCCAGCGCTTCCCTGGGCAGGTGCCCCTGCGAGGCCAACATCCATTTCCATGACTCTGGCCTTTGCCACCATATTTAACCACATGCCATGGCACAAGGTACCCCTCAGGGGACAGGAAACCCCTGGGGGGCATCTCCATCACTTCCTCGGGGTCAGATGGGATGGTGCATTTCACAGCGCAGGACTTCCATGGCTGAAGATGGCTTTGCCACCGTTGGCAAGATGCTTACAAATTGCAGCAAAACCCAAATCACCATCGTGCCTCCCTTGTGCCCACCTGAAAATATTCAGTTTTTACATTCAATGCTCCCCCTTAAATTCATTGATGTCACTAGGCTGACACTGGGCGCTGGCTTGGAGAAGCCCCATTTCTGAGCAGGCAGCACCCTTGCAAGCGAGGGGCGTCGAAGCCGGGCCAGTGCCACTGCCACCCCATGACTGCTTCCTACTGCTCTTTGGGCACGGGCTGCAGTACCTTCTTTGCCCATTGTCAAGCGCAAGGCTATCGCCCCAGGCGCGCACTGGCTTAGGTTGTTTATCTGTCTGTGCTAATAGCACTTGATTTGAAGTCTTAAACGTACAAAGTGGCTTAAAAGGGCGCTATTACACGGCCTCGCATTTTATTGCAAAATGACTAGGTCCTGCTCGTTCCTCAGCTTTGAAGTCTTAGTGCTGCATGGTTGTCAGAGCTGCATCTCCTATTTAAGCCTGAAGCAGGAGCCCCTTGAAACAAGAGTTTCTCCTGTGGGGTTTGGTGCCTCAGAACTCCTGCGAGTATGATGGGCTCTCTCTAAGGCCTCGAGCCTCCCCGGTGCTTCACTGCCAGTGAGAGTGGGAAGACAGTAAATTGGATGCTGTGTTTCTGATGGAGGCCATGTACCTGGCTGGACATGTATGGATACTTATTTCTGCCAAATTATTTAAAAGGGAAATGATTTCCATTCCTGACCCCAACCTTACTTGTGCACACACACAGTAGAAATGTCGGGAAGTCGAAGTCTTGGAATAATCAATGAATTCTTCTTAGAAGAGCACACACACAAGTGTGGACCTAGCCCTGGGCAGAGTTTTAGGACTGACAGTGCACAGCCCCTCGAGCCCAAACGCAGGGTCCCGTCCCAGGGGGCGCCCCAGCCTCAGTAGGCACCCATGGTCAGCCCTCAAGGGAGCTGGTTAGGGGCTGTGAGGTCGCTGCCCTGCAAGGTTGGCGGAAAGTGCCCATGACGAACAGCCTGCTGGAAATGGGGCCCTGGGAAACCTGGCTCAAGTTGGACACAGGAACAAAATTCAAGTACCTGGATTTTAAGAAGCTGAGAAATGTGTGCATGTGTGTGCATGTGTGTGTGCATGCATGCATCTCTGCATGTATGTTATCATGTGTTTGTATATGTGTTTGTATGTGCATATGTGTGCACATGTGTATCGTGTGTGCATATATTTGGATTTGTGTATGCATGTTCATGTGTTTGTATGTGTGTATATATGCTTATGTGTTTACCATCAGGATTAAATTAATGTGCACAGTCCTCTGGAGATAGGTTTCCCTGGCATCCTCAAGTGGACTCTTGCCAAATCTCCCACCCGAGTCTTCTATGTCTCTGTCCCTTTCCTGGACTACCTGTAGTGCCTCCCACTTGGAGCTGGGCACTTGATGCCTTGTCAGGAACACCATAAAGGGAGGAAATGAGCTCCCATCTCAGCACTGAGGGCTCTTCTTGGTGATTTCAGCCATGCCTGGACTCTGGGGTGATACAGGGTCTGGGCCTTTCCTGCAGCCTTGACGTCCTTGGAGTCTCCATGTCCTATGCCCAGGCTGTGTAGGACTCTAGTCCTCAGGTTCACCCACCCAACATGTGTCGTGCACTCTTGTGCACTGACCAATTGGCACAACATGGGGTGGCTCTGTCAGGAACAGTGCCAACTGGTGCCAGAGCTTGACTTCTGTGCCATGGCTGTCATTGCGCTCTGGAGGTGCTGGGCTCAGACAGCGTCCAGCCAAGGGGGTCAGTGTACGTAGCAACAGCTGATATCTGCCGTATCCTTTCTCTGCACCAGGCAGGGGCTAAGGCAGGCATGAGTCACCCCGTTTCAACCCCAAGAACCCAGTTTCACACAAGAGGAGAGAAGCTCAAATTCTGCTAGGAAGGAGCAAGACCAGTTCCATGCACGATGGGAGCCCACTTCTTCCCTGTTACCGTCCCTGCTCCACTCCACGTAGCTGGCACTGGGAGCAGAGGTGGGAAGTGCAGGCCCTTAGGAAGCATCAAACTGTCCACCCGGAGGAAAGCGATGCTGCTCTTGGTGGGTGTGTGTGCTACTGCCATCTGCACCATCCTGGCCATGCGTTTAAGCCTTCTGCACCCAATGCTCTATTTTATGAGGAGGATAAAAGGTAAATAAGAGCAAAATCTTTGACAACGATTCGTCTAGTATGTGGAAATCCAAATGATGATCCCAGTGCTGCTCCTCACCGGGGTGGAGCATGGCGGCGGGGAGGGGAGGCGTGGGGCTGCCCTTTGCCTTCACTCCCAACCCTCAGCCCACGCAGCTTTGTTTTATCCAGAAGTGGTGAGATCACCCAACCTACAGATGCTGGCGTAGGGGAAGCATGTCAGAAGAAAGGTAATTGACGGTAAATGTCAAATATTAGATCCTATCTGGTTGTTACCCAGCATATGAGCCATGTAAGTAGCTTAACAATTACAGCCATGATTGACTAGGTGGGAACCAGAATCCTAAACATCAGCTGCCAGAAGGGATAATTATAACACATTAGCACCTGCTTAGACAAGATTGACAACCCCAGACTCACATCTGCTGAGATCACTTTCATACTTCTCATGGGTTTTCTCCCTTTTGAATGGAGCCACATAAGATTTCCTGAAGGGTAACAGTAACTCAACATCTATGGTATTCACCCCAGCATCAGGCTGCTTGTTGTCTTTGGTCATGGTTTCCTGCTGGTGCTTTTGCAGCTAAGAGGAGTGCACAGCAATGGGCTCTGGGTCCTGGGCGGCACCAGCCACCATGGTACAATTCTAACAAAGCCGAGTTCCTGTGACCCACACGGGGGACAAAATCCCCAAATGTGATAGGCAAGGTTGAGCTTGTTGTTGACTTGGTAAAGATCACACTGATACCAGACTGAAATCTGAAAGACTGAGCTCCTGGTCCCACCTTTAGAGCCTGGGAAGGGATCTCAGTGTCCCCTGAGGACAGACAGCAGCTCACCAGGCCAGAGATCAAAGAAAGCAGGTGCACGTGTGACAGAGGTACACAGCACGTCCTCCCCTCTCCGTTCTATGCAAAAAATGTTTGAGAAGTTGCTATGGTTTGTGTCCGGATGTGCCCCAAAGCCTCATGCAGTTATGGGCGGCTCCTGGGGTTTGTATTGATCCATGCTTGTATACGATGTAAGGGGGGAAGGAGGCTTGTTCGCTACCGCTTCTCTCTTTGCTCTTGCTGTTTTGCTGTCTTCCACTGCCACGAACTGTTGCCATGCGCCACCCTGCTTCAGAGCCAGCCAATTATGGACTGCACCCTCCACGAACTGTGAGCTAAATAAGCCTTTCCTTCCTTAATTCTGGGTATCAGGTATTTTGTCTGAGCAATGAAAGAAAACTAGCTAAGACAGAAGTGTATCACCAAAGAGCTCTGTTATCTTCCAGCATGGCTACATCTCTCCAGAACCAAATGCGTGGATTTTCTGTTCCACGTGAGGACAAGGCTAGGGATTCCTTTTGTTCGCTTTCATCACCCACATGCTGGTTCTGCTACGTCCAATGGAATGGTTCTGCTGTTCACTGTCCTTGGTGGGCCGGGGCCATGCATCCTGCGGGCAGGGTAACAATCTCTGGGTAACCTGGCTGCCCCAGCTGGATGAGGCTTTGTGGAGTCCTCAGCAAGGGCTGGCGGGAGTGCTGGGCAGAGGCTGCACACCGAAACTGCAGGGAGTAGATGTTCCTCTGTAGCACCCATGGGTGGTCACAGAAATGAGACGTGACGTCTGCTCTCTGAGAGGTCTGAAAAGGTAGGCAGTGCATCCCTGACTCCCCAGAAGAGCATTGGAGGTGCTGGCACTGGTTGGGGCCATGGAAGGCTTTGCAGAAGAGACCTCTGAGCAGGGTCTTGCTGTATGGACAGAAATGGTTCCCAGAGTCTGGGCAGAAAGAGCAATACCAACACCAGAGAAGTCAAGCCACCTGCATGCTCAGAGAACATGTGGCATCGCCCTGTGCTCCAGGAACGTCATGGGGCGGAGGGAGAGGGAGGAGACGCAGAGTCCCGGGCTCTGCACTTTCCTCTGGGTGAGGTGGGGTCACAGGCACGTCTTAAGCAGCACGGAAACTGGCCCGACTTGTTTCATGCACTCTGCTATGGCAGCCACACAGCATTCTGCTGCAAGGGCCTGAGCGCAGCTGTGTGTCTGCCTGTGCGCTGTGCAGTGTGCAACACCAGGCACATGGACAGCAAAATGGTGACAGCCGTCGTCAGCAGGATAAAAGTGCGAAAGAGCAGAAGGCTGGCCCAGGCCGATGTCGAGGAGACAGCGGATGATGGTGGGGTGCAGGGGGACCTCATCCTTCTGGCACCAAATCATGCACATGTGCAGGTGCAGTTCTGGATCGAGGGCCTCAGGTTGGAAGGGAGAACATTGAAAAGGCCAGTGACACCCTGACTGTGGGCCAAAGCACAGCAGCCCTCTCCCAGGCACGCTTCCCGGGCAGGGAAGCCCCTGAGCATTTCTCTGACGGGGGACCCCAGCCCTTTCATAGTCCCGAGCCTCAGTGTGGTAGAAGGGCCATGTGGCCAGGAGAGCGGGGAGACAGAGATGAAACCTCACGCGTAATGATGGGAAAACCCCAACAGATCCTGCGCAAACCCTAGTTAAGGTGTCCTATCTGGGAGGCCACAGAACTCCTTTGCTCCATTCACCCCGACCTCCTCTCCCCCGGGAGCAATTCCAGCCATCCAGGAGGGGCCCTGAGCGCTGTGTCCAGTCCTCTTGGATCTTCCTCCCTCCCTGGCCAGCCTGCTGCCCTTTCAGACTCATTGTCTACCCGATGTCCTCTACCGTTTCTGTGGTGGACGCGGCCCACATTCCTGGGGAGTGAATGTGCCCAGGGCCTGCCCATGACCTCTTCTGCTGAGGGTTCCGAATGGACTGGGGAAGAGACGTGAAGAATTCTGGTTCTTTTCCTCTATGTTGGGGTGCCATGCTGTGCTGTGGAAAGGACCAGAGGCCACCTACCAGGTGGAGCTACATCCTGACTGGCCCCTTTAAAAACATTTTTAAAGCCAGCATGGTGTTGCATGCCTGTAATCCCAGCACTTGGGAGGCTGAGGCAAGAGGATTGTTGTGAGTTAGAGACCAGCCTGAGCTACAAAGTGAGCTCAAGGCCAGCCTGAACTGTATAGCGAGACCCTGCCTTAAAAAGACAAATATATATATAGAGAGAGAGCTGCCTGGGCTGGGCCTGTAAATACACAGGTATAGCTGGCCAGGCTCTGGGCCTTGACTTGTGCCTACCTCAGGCCTGCAATGCGCTGGTTGCATCCAGCCCTGGAGATATATATATATATATATATATACATATATATATATATATATATATATATATATATAAAATTTGGAGAGTCTTACTCAGCCTCTAAATTGCTAAGCCCCCCAGAGTGCTGGGATTATAGGCATGCATCATCACACCTAGCACCACACCTGGCCTCTGCTGTCCTCCACGTCACAGCAGCCTGGTGAAGGCCCTCTGCTTGCCGCCCCGTGGTCCTGCCTTTCAAGAACGCTGCAGGAATAGAATCTGACACGTGGCGCCTTTTGAGGCTTCTCCGCTTGGCAAAACCAGTGTGAAACTTACCCATGGAGCATGAATTGGGTTGGTTCCGATTTTTCCTTCACTGATCCCTTCAGCAGTGAATGGGAATTTCCATTTCCCTCCAGCCCTGTGTGTGGCTGGTGTGAGATTTCCCAGTTATGTTCCTTGTCTTTCTCCCTGGGGGTAAGTGGGGTTTGACTGTTTCCTTAGAGCCTGGTGATGTGGAGCACCTTGCTGTGGCTCATCTGCCGCTGGTCTCTCTAGGTGAGCACAGTAGGGTCAACTCTCTCGGGTGTTTTCCAGGTACTGTTTTCTCTTGCTTGAGTTTTAAAGATTTTTCATGGGTCCCAGGTAGGAATGCCTCAGGGATATAAAGTACAGATATTTTCTGCAGGCCTGTCTTTCCATTCTTTAGCAGTGTTTTTCATCCTAGGGAAGTTTAGAATCTCCATGAAGTGCAGCTTATGAACTTCATCTATGGGCTGTACTTTTGGTCAAACCCTGAAACACAACACGGAACCCTCAGCCCTATAGGTTTCTTCTAGAAGTTTGATAGCATTGCATCAGACCTATAGGCATTCAACCAGGTTTGAAATCAAGTTTGGACAAAGTATAATGTCAATCTTTATTTTGTATAACAAGATCAAACATTTCAGGTAACTTCTGAAAAAAAATCTTGTTTCCATTGATGTTGTCACCTTGCACAAAATCAGCCGCTGTCCCTGTGGTCAACCTGGAGTCTCCCCGATCCTGGGATTAGCTCCCTGCTGCCCTGGTCACATGTTACATTGACAAGCCTTGGATGGGGTCTTGGTCAGCACTGTCTCTGCTGTTCTAGTATCTTTACCTTTCAAAGTAAACTTTAGAACCAGCTTGTCATTACCTACAAAAGGAAATTTCACCAAGATTTATTTAGTGAAGTCGTGCTAAACTTGTAGACTACACTGGCGAGATCTCATGAATGCACTTAGAGCCCTACCCACCTACTCATCCTCCCGTGTTATGTTAAATACTAGTTTTGCGTTTCAGGTTCTAACTGTTCACTGCTAGTTTGGGGAGCACAGTGGTTGGAGTTTCTGAGCCAAAAGGTGTGGGGCGGGCTGGCTTTAGGCTTAGACCTGGGAAGGGCCTCAGCCATGGGCTGCCCCAGAGCAGGAGGTTGAGTCTGATCACAGGCTCACCCATGTCCACTTTCCCTAAGGAAGTTTACCAGGTAAGGTCAGGTGACCACCGAGCTGTGGAGGTCATCTGGCCAGCAAGGGTGCCCAGAGCAGATGGCTACTGTCCTTGGTAGCCCTGGGGGTGAGTGGAGGGAGACAGACTGGCATGCAGAGCTCTTGGCTCTTGTGGAAGTCAGGAAGGAATGTCTTTGTGTAAGACTCTGTGACAGCACCTTCACCAGCAGAGCTGCCTGGGCTGGGCCTGTAAATACACAGGTATAGCTGGCCAGGCTCTGGACCTTGACTTGTGCCTACCTCAGGCCCTCAGTGCGCTGGTTGCATCCAGCCCTGGAGACAATGGCTTGGGGCTATGGGACACTTTTGTGATTGCCCAGTGGGCCTGAAGGTCACAGGCAGGACCTGGGCCAGAACTAGACTCCCCTGCTTGCATTTAGGGAATGGCTGGCTTGTGCCTGCTGTGTTATATCGCAGGAGCTCAGCACACCTCTTCATTCTAAGAGCTTGTGCAGATTTTTAAATTACTTACCTCATGGACACTTTCCTTTCTTCTCTTCTGATCTGCAGTCCCTTCCTTCCTTTTTCTTGCCATATCATACTGTGTGTAGCCCTCACAGTAGGATGTGCAGTGGGGATGGTAGGAGCGACATCCTTGACACGACCCCAGCCTCCAGGAGAAACCCAAGCCTTGTCTTGGGGTGGCGGCAGGTCCCAGGCATGGAGACCTACTTCTTCCTTCCTATCCTGAGAGCTCCAAGCTCAAATAGACTTAAGTTTTGTTGATTGCTTTTCTGTCTCTATTGAGATGACCACATCACTTTACTTTTTTAGCTTAATGATATGGTAAGTGACACAGACTTGTTTTCAGATGTCGAGCTACAAATCCTGGAATAACCCCAGCCGATTGCGCTGCGTCATTTTTCTCTCGCCAGATGCTATTCGCTACTCTCTACTCTTCTGGCGGCAGGCCGTTCCTCCCCGCCTCCACACTCCCCTGTAAGTTTCAGTCCCCACGCCTCCTCCACTGGCTAATTACTTACACTTGTAAAGACACCTTTCTCCTGTGGTTGCCTTGGGTTGAAGCCACCCAGCAGTCCACCCAGGACACACGCTGGTGCTCCCTCCGTCCCCCTGAGCTACTCAGTCTTGCTCTCTACTTTTGCACCCTGTTCACACAGCACTGCTGCTAGACGAGGGGTCAGGGGGATTTTCCCCAGAGGCCCAAGCGTCGGTATCTCGGCCTCAAAGGCTGTGCGGTGCCTGCTTCATTGCTCTGGTGAAGGCTGCCGTAGTTACAAGAATGGTAAGGTGCGGCTGTGACTCTCCCATGCTCTCACTCTCGGAAGCGGGTGGCCGGGTTGGCCTGGGCCGGTGAGTGCCTGTCTCTTGGACTGTCTTCAGTGTAGATATCATTCACAGAGGAGCAGGGTGAAGGTCACACTGCCTTCCCTCCGCTGTTTCTGGTGCACTGCGTATGGTCTTGTGGGCCCAGGTTTGGTCTGCTATGTTCTTTCTGCTGGAAGAGCTTCCTTAATTGTTTTGTTGAATGTGCGTGCTGAGTGACTCTTTGGGGTTTGAAGGATTCCTGGGGAAGAATTTCCCCCTCCTTGTTGGGATCCATTTCATGCCAGGGCAGAGCTCTGGGCCAGCTGCTCTCTCCTGCCAGCTAAAGCATGCTCTGTCCCATCACATTTCTCTCGGCGCTTGAGCTCCTTCCGCTCCACACCCTCTGCCTCTGGCTGCACCCCGATAGGCTGTGCCCTCTGTTGCAGCTGTGCAGTGAATGGCATCTTTCTTTCCAGGGGATCTTACCTGGTGTCCTCCAAGCGTGGCTCTGAAGTGCAGGTGGCCCTGGGGGGTTGAGAAATCTTGTCCACCCCAGACCCAGTGCCCCTCTTGCCATCCCTCCCCTTGCCCGCCCTCTGGTGTTCCAGCTGCATGCATTTCAAGGGTGTGAGGAGGCCCCATGGCCCTTGGATGTCCTGTCCTATTCTGTCCTTCATGTCCTTCTCCTTCCCTCTCTGCATTTCTGGTGGGGTCTCACCACCCTGTCCTGGGACTGTTGGTTCCTTCTGCCTAGGTTGAGCTGAGGAGGCCTCAGGGCCTTGACCACCTCTGTGTCTGGCTTGCTTGCTCATTTTACCTCTGGCGTCTCCATTTGGTCTTTGCCTAGAGGCCCTGCTCTCTGCTGAAATTCCCACTTGATATTGCACATGACCCACTTTTCCAGCTAAAGCCTCTCAGATGCTAATTATAGTATTTAAAAAACCCCTGACAGTTCAAACCACTGCTTCCTATGTGAGTCAAGTCCTGACGGGTACTCTGTCTTGGGAGTATGTCTGCTCCCTGCCTGCCTATGCATCTCTTGGGCCATGGTAGCAGCAGCATCTGAGTGCCCAGATGGCTAAGCACAGTGGAAGGAGTCCTGGGAGCCATTTCCCTAGCTGGCCCTTCTCTAGCAGGGATCTCACGAAGTCGCTTCTCACATGAAAAGTTTCTACTTTCATACTTTTAAGCTTTGATGGGTACGCTCTTGGGTCCTCTCCAGTCATCTTTCTCCTCTTTGTAAAGAGCACTTGGCTTCTTTTAATGGCGCAAATTTCTTAGCGTCCGCACTCTCTTTGGCCCCAACTTTAGGCATAGCTCCTTCTGGGCCAAAATTTATAGTTTTCAAATTTTTTCTGTCCTGCCTTTTGGTTCTGTCCCCTGGTTCTCACTATGAATTTGGCTGAAAGCAGCCAGCAGTACCCATGCTACAGCCTGAATATTGAGTTACTGTTTTAGTTACTTTTCTCTCATTGGTAAGAACAAATGCTTCACACCCAGCTGAACACAAGCCATAGCATTCTGCCCCTGGGTCCCCAAAGACTCATGTGTATCCCTTTATGTAAAAGACATTTAGTCTGTCTTGAAGAGTGCTGAAGTCCTAACAGTCTCAGCACTGCTGCAAAGTCCAAATCCAAAGTCCCCTCTGAGACTTAAGGCAAACTTGGATGTCAGCCCCTGTGCAAATAAAGAGTAAAATACCTCCAACATTCAATGGTACAAGATAGACATTACCATTCCAAAAGGTATAAATAGGGAGGTACAAAGGAATGGGACTGTCTTAGTTGCTTTTCTCTCATTGCTGAGACAAAGTACCTGACACCTGAAATTAAGGAAGGAAAGGTTTATGTAGTTCACAGTTTGTGGAGGTTTCAGTCCATAATCAGCTGGCAGCAAGGTAGGGTGGCAGGCACAGGGGCAACAGTTCAAGGTGGCAGAAAACAGCAAAAGAAGCAAGAGTGAAAAGGGGAAGAGCAAACCTCTTTTCCTCCCCTTATATTGTGAGCAGGGTACCACCCCCTAGGGTGGATGTGGCACTCACCACATCTCCCTGTCCTCCTCTTGCACAGGATGAGGACGTTTACAAAGTGAGAATGCTGACCCCATGCTGAGTCACTTAGTTAAACTTTTAAACTTCTTAAGTGACACAATGTACCAACCATTACAATCCATCCCTTGTCAACTTGGCAACCAGACACATTTCTTTAAACCAATTCCCAGATACGAAGACATGCTTATTCTTATCATTTCACAACTTGAACATTATACTACAGGTCTAACAATCCTTCAGAAGCAATATTAAGTCTATCAACATTATATTATATTAGAACCATAACATTTTGCCTTTGACCCTCCAAAGACCCATGCACGTCCCTTTATGCAAAAGGCATTTGGTCCATCTGTAAGAGCTGCCAAAGTCCCAACAGTTTTAGCATCGCTAAAAAGTCCAAGATGCAAGTTTACTCTGAGATAAAAGGCAAACTCTTAGCTGCAAGTGCTTGTACAAATTAAGACAGTTAAACGCTTCCAACATTCAATGGCACAAGATAAACATTTTTATTCCAAAAGTTACACACAGGGTGATACAAAGGAATGGGACCAAAGTAAGTCTACAACCCAGCAGGACGAACATCTGAGCAATCTGGTAAACTGTAAACTCCAAGGAGCTTGGACAGCTCCACTCCTGCAGCACTCTGGTTGTTGTAGCTCCCATGGCTTTTCTCTTAGGCCTGCTCTGCTCCTTGCAGGCTTTGTGGGACAACCTATACTCCTTGTGGGGTCTCCACTGCATCTCTGGCTTTATCCTCACAGCCTCACACACTGCCCTTTCAGGGCACACTGCCTGTTCTCCCAGGCCTTCTGAAATAGTGGTGGAAGCCTTCTTAACTCCACAGCTCTTGCATTCTGCATGCACCTAAAACTGGCACCAGGTGAATGATGCCCAGGTCTACAGACAGCTGGAGCAGTAGCTGGGCTTTCCTCTCTCTTGGCTGTAGGTGTCAAGTGCCTTGTTCACTGGGTACTCTGAATTGAATTCTGAGGAACAAATTTTCTACGTTGCCACCATTCTGGAACATGGTGCTTGTCATCTTCCTCCTCAGAGCAGTCTTTCACTTTTGCAGTTTTCAGTTTTGAGGCTGGAAAGGGTGGAGACTTGCTGCTTCTTTTGATATCCTCAGGCCACTGTTTCTATTCTGTTCCTTCTCAGCAACTGAGATCTCCTCTGCTCTGTGTCTGCAGTCCACAGCTTTACTGGAGCTT
Source organism: Dinomys branickii (assembly GCA_004027595.1). Lineage (NCBI taxonomy): Eukaryota > Metazoa > Chordata > Mammalia > Rodentia > Dinomyidae > Dinomys > Dinomys branickii. Next base: position 32,260 of record PVLD010001215.1, on the reverse strand, counting down.
ACCTTCTGGCCAAAGTCACAACATTTTAAATCATCCTGCTGTGCTGCTTGCTCTTGATTCTCAACACTTATCTAGCTAAAAACCCCCAACAATAGCCATGCCACAATCTCAGCATTCAAATGCCTTGAAATTTCTTTTGCCAGATTAATCAGTCCACCACCCTTAAGCTCAGTCTTGGGCAGAATCCCTGGACATGAGTAAACGCAGACAAACTTTCTGCAAAGCCGTAACACACATCATCTGGAGTCCAACAATCAATGCAGTCCTTCCCAGCAGAAATCCCCCGAACTTGGATTTTACCAGCAGGATTTCTATCAGCCTTCTGGTCTTATGAGCTCTGACCAGAATCTCCCATACAGAACAGGCCAAGCCATTCCAGCTCTTTTCTTTCAGGTTATATCTCCAAATCTTTCCAAACTCTTCCCATATGCCATTCCCAAAGGCTCTTGAACCACATGGCCAGATATAGTCACTGACCCCACTTTCCCGATACCAAATTCTGTCTTAGTTACTTTTCTCTCATTGCTGAGATGAAATGTGGCAGAAGACAGCAAAGCAGCAAGAGCAAAAAGGAGGGAAAGCCTCTTTTCTTCCCTTATATTGTGTGGTGGATTGACAACCGGTGATTAGCTTGTAACACCCAGGTGAACTGAGCCAGCGTGGTGCTGGGTGCGGGAGGCCCACCTAAGGGTTGTTGCCAGGAGCATGAAAGGCAGAACTAGAGAGGAAACATTTAGGTGCTATTGGGAGCTGTTGGTTCTCTTGGGGGCTGTTGGTTCTCCTGAGGAACATGCTGGCTTTCCTGATATGAACTTGGCTGTTCTTATTGTCAAAGGAGCTTGGGGCCTTATTGTCACTGAGAATAGCTATGGTTTACTTTGGGGGAGCTCTGGTCCTTACTTTGAGGATCATTTCCTGACTCCAGAGGGGAAGACAGTGCACTGAAATGTTCTAGAGAAGTTTCTCATGCTAGCTTTGCTGATATGGACTTGGCTGTTCTCATCATTAGAGGAGCTCGGGACCTCACTGTTGCTGAGTTGTCTGTGGTACTTTTCAGGAGAGCTCCGGTCCTTACTTTGAGCATCACTTCCTGGCTTCAATGCTGACCCCTCGGCCTGCTGGTGCAGGTCCTTCAGCCCACTGGTGCAGACTTTCTAGCTTCCACTCCTAACCTTTAGGCCTTCCCAGAGCAAATTCATAGAACAGCCCTGCATGAGACGTTGTCATGGGATCTAGGTCTTCACTAAGACTTGTGGTGGGCATTGCTGTGGGATCCAGGCCCTCAGCTGGATTCTTTTGTCTTTAGTATGTGGACAGATTTCCTACATTCTCTTAGTATATGATTCTTTGGATGACTATTATAATAAAATAATCCTATAAATTATGTGTCCACAATTAAATTAATTGTTCCCCTTGGAAACCCTGACTACAGCATATTGTAAGCAGGCTACCATCCCCTAGGGAGGGTGTAGCACTAACACCATCTCCCTGCACTCTTTTTCCATAGGATGAGGGTGAGTACAAAGTGAGGACCCTTCCCTCTGCTGAATCCCTTAGTTAAACTTCTAAATTGTTCAAGTGGACACAACGTATCAACCATTACAGGGCCCAAAGCAAGTCCAAAATCAGGCAGGAAAAGTCCTCAAGTTCCATGAACAGCATCCAAGGCAATCTGTGGCAAGATGTGAGCTCCAGAGGGCTTGGGTGGCTCTGCCCCTGTGGCACTGCCAGTGGTTGTATCTCCCATGACTTCTCTCTTGGGCCGGTTCTGCTGCCTATTTGCAGTTTTCCCCAGACTATCCACATTCCTGGCTTCTCTGAATTTCTGTGATCTCCACTGCTTCTTTAGCTTTACATGCACAGCTTCACACTCTGCCCTGTCAGGGGCATACTGTCTGGTCTCCCAGACCTTCTTCTTAAATCTTGGTGGAAGCCTTCCTGACTCCATGACTATTAAATTCTGCATGCATCTAAAACCAGTGCTACGTGGATGATACCAGGATCTGTCACAGACTTCCCTCTCGGCTGTAGGAGTTGAGTGCCTAGATTGTTGAGCACTCTGAATCCAATTCTGAGGAACAAATTCTCTAGGCCACCACCATTCTGAGACATAGTGTTCTGGGGCTTTCTTCTCAAAGCAAAGTCTTTCACCTTTGCAGCTCTGAAGATGCAAAGGGTGGGGGCCTGCTGGTTTTTGTGATATCCTCAGGCCATCTTCTCTATTCTGTTCCTTCTCAGTAAAAAAGATCTCCTCTGCTCTATCTTTGCCATCAATAGCTTTACTGGATCTTCCTTTCTGACCAAACTCACATTTTAAATCCCATTGCTGGACTATTTGCTCTTGATTCTCAACATAAATCTGGCTAAAGTCCCCCAACAGTACCCATACTATCATCTCAGCATTAGATTGCCTTGCAATTTCTTCTTCAAGATTGATTAGCTTGCCACTCTAAATCTTAGTGTCAGGCAAAATCTCTCTACATGAGAAAAATACAGAAAACTTTCTACCAAGATACGACACACATTATCTGGAGTCTAACATACAGCCCTTCCCCCACTGCCTAAAGCTTGGAGTATGCTTGGGGCCCCACAAGGGTCAATCTCAGACTCACCCAACCCTGCCCTGGGAGGGTCATGAGCAGCCAACCCCAGACCCATTCAGCTCTGCAATGGGGACTATGTAACCACTGACCCCATGCTCACTGTACCTTGCACTGGAGGGGGTCATGAAACAATTAACCCAAGCCCACGTATGTAGTTAAGCTTAATTGTGTTAACCTGATTGGCCTGAGAGCTACATAGGAGAATAGTAAAGCACGTTTCTGGTGCAGTCCTTCTTCCCAGAAGAAACCTCCTGAGCCCCAAACCCCTTTACTGGCAGCATTTCTATTAGCCTTCTCGTCTTCTGAGCTCTGATCAGAATTTCCCATCAAGTATAGCCTAAGGTGGTCCAGCTTTACTTTTTCAGCTGGTATCTCCAAACCTCTTCTAACTCTTTCCCTTCCCACAAGCCAGTTCCAAAGTCATCTACATCACACAGTCAGGTACAGTCAAGCAACTACCCCACTTCTTATACCAAATTCTTTCTTAATTACATTTCTCTTACTGCTGAGATAAAATAGCTATGGCACCCAAAGGCAAAGGGAGAAAGGTTTATTTAGCTCACAGTTTGTAGATGTTTGTGCCTATAATTGGGTGGCTCCAAGGCAGGGTGGCATGGCAGACAGGTACTGCAGAGAAGAAGCAGTTCATGGCAGGCTAAAGCAAGCAAAAGACAAGAGAAGCCTCTTTCTGTCTCTTATATTGTAGCCAGGCTACTAAGATTGGATCAGTACTAAACCAACCAGTGGACTTATGTAGTAATCACACACTCTCATGCCAGCATCACACACTCTAGATTCAGTCATCTCTGGAAAAGCCTCACCTATGACCACACAAGGCTTTTGGGGAACACCTAAATACAAGCCATAACAACCACTTTGAAATTTCCTCTGCCAGATCAGCTGGTCCATAGCCCTTAAACTCAACCTCCCAGTTTCAGGACATGGGCAAAATATAGCCAAATATTTTGCTAGAATGTAACATGCTGGCCTCTAGTCTAATCCCCAAAGGAACTGTCATTCTTATCTGAAACCCCAGCCTGTCCTTTACTGTCTGCATGATTATTACAATTCTCATCTGAGCTCTGACCAGAATCTCCCATCAAGCTCTGCTTATCCCATTGTAAAGCTTCGCTAACTGGCATCTCCAAATCTCAAATCTCTCATCCAAACCAGTTCCAAAGGCTTTTGAACCATATGGTCAGGTATAGTCAAGCAACAGTTCCACTTCTCTGGTACCAATTTTATGTATTAGTCTGTTTTCCCATCACTGGGACACAATATCTGACGCTCACAATTTAAAAGAAAAGATTTAATTTGGTTTATGGTTTCAGGAGGTTCAGTCCATGGTTAGCTGGTTCCAAGGCAGGCATCTTGGCAGATGGTGTGGGGGAAGAAAGCCGCTTAGTTCACGGCAGCTGGGAAGCATAACAGGAGAATACCAGACAGGAAGGGGCCAGGCACCATAGATGACACTAAAGATCATTCCTCCATGACCCAACCCACCCAGACACCCAGAAATGTGCTTTTCTGTTTTCCTATATAGCTCTCAGGCCAATCAGGTTGACAAAATTAAGCTTAACTACATACGTGGGCTTGGGTTAATTGTTTCATGACCCCCTCCAGTGCAAAGTACAGTGAGCATGGGGTCAGTGGTTACATAGTCCCCATTGCAGAGCTGAGTGGGTCTGGGGTTGGCTGCTCATGACCCTCCCAGGGCAGGGTTGGGTGAGTCTGAGATTGACCCTTGTGGGGCCCCAAGCATACTCCAAGCTTTAGGCAGTGGGGGAAGGGCTGTGAGCAGCACACTGTGGTCTTCTCTTTATTGTGTCCCCCCAAGTGCGTCTACTCTGCCTATCCTGGCTCTTTTCTGGCCACAGTCTAAGATTTGCTCTCATTTATCCATTGAAGGTTCTTGCTTCATGGTGAGTGGAGTGAAGATTGTTGTGACTGAGGCACGAAGCTTCTCACCATGTTCTCAAGTGCCCTCTCCATCCCTGACATGAATAGTCAACTTGCCTCACCCTCCCTGACATCTGTTCCATAGTAGACTTGATGGGGGACCCAGTAGGCCCCTCGTACAGCTCCACACAACTGCTGTTTTTCTCCTGGGTCTTTACCACAAAGCCCATTCTGGCCTCGTCCCTTCTCTCCACGTACATCTGCTAGGGTTCTGGGGTCAGTAGAGATGGATCTGGAGACAGAGTCGCCAGCGCCTTGCAGGTCCTGGTGCCTCCTGGGGGGCTTTTGCAGAGCTGCACTGCTGGTGGAACTCATCCTGTGATTGCATCTGTGCTGAGGAGAGCCTAACATGAATGCCCTCTCACTACCAGCACTGTGACCTTGAACTTTTTTCTGAGTCCAAGAATGTCCCAGCAGAAGCCACACCTGCAGATCCTCCTGTCCCAGTTACTATGGCCGGTAGAACTACCTAGACTGAATTGCTTGGCATGCAGTGGTGGGAACTCAGGCTCACGCTGCAGAGAGCTCAGTGAGGGCTCTGCATGCGCTAAGCTGGGGACCTGTGAGCCTGTGGTTTGCAGCACAGCAGCCTTCTTTTCCAAGGGTCTCTTCTGACTGATGGAGCTGCCTTTTTATCCACCCATGAAAATAGAAGCAACAGCAGTCTTCTGTTGCCTTCCCCAAAATGTCATGAAAATGACTCCAGGAGATGAGGCGGTTTTGATCTCTGGCTTGTGATGCTTGCACTCACCACAGGGGTTGGTCTGGTGTTGCGGTGTGTCCAGAAGCAAATGCAGTCAGCCCTGTGGAGGCTTCCGGTGCTGGCTGTGTCTGCACCCACCTTTCTGAGCTTCCTGCTCCTGGCAGCTCGTCCTTCCACACACTGCCTCTCTGGCATTGAACTCAGTCACTCTCGAAGGGCCATTGTGTTTCAACATTTGATTCTCTCATCTCTCGCTTAAGAGCCAACTGCTTTAATTTCATTATCACCAGAAATAGGTTCACTGGGACTGCTTGAGTCAACTCTTACCTTGAGAGGATCGTGTTCCATTAGACATGTCGTGTTCCCAGAATGCCACTCCAAGATTTACTCTCTTTCTGCTTTCTGTTTCGGTGTTGGGAGGCTGCAGAGGCTGTGAGAAGTTGGTTGTAGAGACCTGTATTTGCTCTCCTGTATCCCTTTGTATACCCATGGTCTCTATGTTCTTGGCTACTCTGGAGGACACGTGGAGTCCCATGTGTGTGCTAGGACAGTGCTCCCCAACGTGTCACGTGTGCCCAGGTCCCCTGGGGGTTTCTGAACTGTTGATGGCCTTGGAAGGTCCGGACCCTGTGTTCTCACAACCCCTTAGGGAGACCTGGGGGCTGACTGTGAGCATCAAGCCAATAGGGGATGCACTAAACTGTATTTTGCCATTTTCTAGAAATTTTCTCCACTTTTTTAAAAAAAAAAGTACCAACTGGATTATAGGGTTCTAGGTGGTACAAGCCGTGACAACACTGCATTCCCTCATCTTTCGGGTTTCTCAGCAGTGCCAGGAGAGTAGGGTCAGGCACATGAGGCCCCGACAGGCCCCGCAGCAGACTCTCTGGGGCAGTTACAGTCAATGAATCGGTGCAGAACTGGGCCAGGAAGGAAGATTCAGTGGAGAAGGCAGAGGAGGTTGGCCTCAGGTGAGCCGGTATGTGCGTGCGTGTTGCTATGAGTTCTGGGCTTTCCCAGCATGGCCAGCGCAGCCCAAATGCAAGACCACCAACTTTTTCCCCACAGACTGCAACACAAAGCTTTGCCCCAGGGCCAGGCAAGCATCTGGGAGCTCACTACGAGGGTCACGCAGCCGTTAAGGGAGATTGGTCATGCTGCTGGGCTCTGAGCCTCCTGCTGGGAGTCTCACTGCCTTAGCACATTCCAGTTCCAACTTTCACTCCAGGCCAAGCTCTCAGGCCCTTCTTGCTGTGTGGTTTTGAGATGCTGGGATGGACCTGGCTGTAACCCCTGATGTGTTTGGATCTGGAGCTAAGTCTAGTGACTGTGCACAGCTAACAGAGATACCCACAGGACACTGTTCTTAGCAACCAGAAAATCATGTGTGCTCTTTTTGGCCTGGTCTCCCTCCTACTGTGACATTTGTGGACATTCTCTAAAATGAGAAAATAAACAGATTGCAGTGAATCCCCTTATCTGAAATTTTAGCAACTTGCAATCAAAAATATTACTTGGGAAACTCCAGAAATGAACAGTCCCTAAATTTTAAATAACTCCTGTGGCAGGACATTGTTTTAACTGTGTTGCAGGAAGCCTGATGCTGATCTCTTCCCAGGCCCAGTTTGCACTTATACTGCATCCCAGGTGCTGGTGCAGGAAAACAGTGTGCACTGGGCTGGAGACCCCAGAGGGAACGTGCCCTCGGGCTGGAACATGGCCTCAGGGACAGGGCATGGGGTTCCCTAGGAATTCACACTGGAAAGACTCATCCAGAGGAAGGTGATTGCCACTCACTAACCCTTAATATTTTTTGAGGAATTTGTTCTTGCCTTGATTTTATAACTGTGGGCATGAAGTCCTCTCAGAAATGCTGTCACCTCCACTACGATACAGTAACAGCAACACACGCATGAACCCAACAGGCTGCTCACCTCCCCACGCACCCTGTGCAACTACCATCGTGCCTGGCGGTACAGGCAGGAGGAGGGCGGCTGAAGGGTCCCAGAGTAGCCCCTTCTGAGCACTGGTGACCTGCTGGAGCCCTTGGAGGTGTGTCCCAGAGGACAGAAGATCTGGGACTAAGGTACAAAAAGAGGCCAATGGAGTGCAAGCTCAAACAAGAACATGCAGCAAGGAATCACACCTGCACGGGACAGCTGCCTTCAGGAGCGGAAACAGAGGAGCCTAAGGGTGTCACGGCAGGGATGTGGCCGAGCTACATGACCCCTCATGGCCCGTCTTTCTCTCCAGTGCTGTTACAGCTACAGTTTTCACGTCTCACTCACAGTGGATTTCAGCCTGTAGCATTCTTCAACTAGATGTTTATTGGGTTTCAATACTTGGAAGGTGCTTGTCATGGTGTCATTGGACAGAATAACCTGGTTGGAACTTCATTTTTGGAAAAAAGGAGGAGAAAAATTCTAGAAAATGGCAACATATGGTTTAGTGCCTTCCCTGGTGTCTTGAGCTCACAGGTGGCCGCAGGATCTTCCCAAGAGAGGTGGCGAGAGCACCCTGTCTGGGCACCCTGTTGACGGTGTCACTGGACAGCTTTCCATTTCCACTGTCCACGCGCTCAGGACCTGGAAATTCTCTTTGTGCCCACGAAATGCACAGCTCTTCTGCCCCTGTAGCACCAGTGCTCACACACTGTTTTCTTTCTTGCCTTTTGAGCTCGGGCCCGCTGTGCTCTTGGCTCGATAGGGCGGGCGCAGCAGACCGGAGGTCAGTTCCTTCTGCATCGTCGTTTTTACCGTTGCCTTTCGGTACACAGAGAAAAGGAAGGAGGCCCTCCCAGGCCGGTTCTCTCTGTGTTCCGGGAAGAACCCAGTAACAACAGAGTGAGCCGTGACCGTGGCCACGCCCATGAATAATGACCATGAGGACTTTCCCTGGCTCAGTCCGTAAATCCCACTGGCACCACCCTCCATGGAGCTGATGTGTGAGGAGGACAAGGCCCTGGGGTAGAAGGTTTGGGGTGAGCTCACCCGGAGAGGCTGCTCCAGGCTCCCCCCGGCAGCGTGACTCAGTGTCTCTGAGACAGAGCTTGCTGCAGTAGACCAGATACATGCACACCAGTGTCCCTGGGTCTCACCATGCCCCATGCCTAGGCAGTGCCAGGGCAGGAATGTTGTTGTGGGAAGGGAGATGGTTCCGTGGGACAACTGCAGAGTGCCAGGGACCCTGTCGTGTCAGAACTGCTGACGCTCACACAGTCCATTGCTTGGTGACAGCAGGAGGATGGCTGCCCTGTGCCCAGACACGTGGCTGCCCCACTCCTTGCCACCTACCCTGTGACTGAGCCTCAGGGTCCTGTGGGCCAGAGAGCACATCGGGCCTGGCATGGCCTCGCATGATCCAAGATGCACTGAGGAGGAGGAAGCCACCTGCACATCTTGAATCCTTAGGGCAGAACCAACCACATCCAGCTCCAAAATCTCATTGCTCACAGACAACAAAAACCGATAAGCTGGACTCCAACGAAATTAAAAACTTGTGTGCGTAAAAGGATGCAATCGTCAGAGCAAAAATCCAGGCTGGTGAAGGGGCATAGCATTTGCACATCAGGGACTTGCACTGGATGAGCAGTGAACACACAGTGTGTACAAAGAGCTCTATAACTCAACAAAACCCAAACAATGCCATTGGAAAATGGGCAAAGGATTCAAATAGACATTTCTTCAGCATCATTTATCATCAGGTAAATGTAAGTAAAAGCACAATGATATATCACTTGACATCCATTAGGGTGGCTATTATGAAACCAAACCAAACAGAGCCAGCAGAAGACAACTGTGGAGAAATCAGAGCCTTGTGCACTGCTGGTGGGACTCTAACTGGGTGCAGTTGTGATGAAGTTCCTCCAAATGTTAAACAGAATTTCCATATGATCCAGAAACTACTGCTGGGAACAAACTCAAAAGAACTGAAAGCAGGATTCAAGCAGATTTTTTTTAGAAATATTATTCACAATAGCCAAAGTGTAGAAACAACCCAAAGGCCACCCACAGATGAATGAATGAAGGAACTGGTTGAATTTCCATGCAAGAAAATATTATTAAGCCTTAAGAAAGGACTTCTAGCCGAGGACCTCAAAGACCTCGTGCTTTGTGGAATAAGCCAGTCACACAAGGACAAATACTGCAGGGTTCCTGCAGGGTATTAAATACTTACATGAGGTGCCCACAGGAGTAAGATGTACTGAAAGAGAAGAATGGGAGGCTGAGGGAGGGGAGACGTGCAGTCAGCATCTAGTGGGGACAGAGCTCCTGACTGGGAAAGATGAATAGTGTTCTGGAGGCAGATGGTGGTGCACACTGACGTGCGTGTATCTAGTTATGCTGAGTTGTTCACCTAGAAATGTGTTTTAGATGCTTTCCAGTTGCTGGGACAAAACATCTAACACCCACAAGGTAGAGGGGGAGCGGGTTATGTTGACTCGGTTAGTCAACAGCCGGCTCCAAGACAGGAGGCGCGTGGTGGAAGGGGCGGGGCCAAGGAACCAGAGAGGCGCCCAGGAACCAGAGAGGAAGGAGGAGCGGGGGAGGGTACATACCCTGACAGGTCACACCCGTGAGGCTCCTCTGCTGCCCAGACCCGGCTCCTGACAGCACTCAGTTGTGAGCTCCTCAGCACTGCAGTCCGTCCACTGAAGGGGCCTTTGGGGGACATTCACCATCCAAGACACAACAGATGATTCGGATGACAAATTTCACTTTAGGTCCATTTTCCCACAATTTTCAAGCCTCAGAATGGCTGGTGCAGGCTACGGGAAGTGTGGTCTTGAAATGAGACATCCATATCTCTCCACCACAGGGTGACTGTAATTTATCTCTTATTTAAAAAGAGAAAAACATAGGATGAAGAAGATTCTCAGGTTATTTTGCTCAGATTTTGTCCTGAGATAGCCTAAGAGTTGTCACTGACATAGATTATTGCTTTTGGTATGGAAAATATATAAAATACGATAGGATCTTGGGTTGGGAGAGACCTGGGGTCATGCATTGTTTTTCCCATCTGCAGATACTGTATCTCTTAAATTACTCCAGGTAAAGGAAAGGCTATTCTTAGGAAAACAGCTCTTCTTATCCCATTTCAGTGCTGAGCATTTTATCAACAGAATATTCTCTGAGGCCCCTCTAACAGTCACTATATCCCAAAGCACACTAGCCACTATCTGTCTTTGTGACTCAGGGAGGGAAGGAGGTGACATCCATCTGGTGGGCTGCCTCCCCTGCTGGCCCGGGGAAGCCCCTGGTGATCACCTTCTGGGGAGAGTGTTTGCAATGTGTAAAGCCCCCACGCAGGCCTCGGTGCCCCTCACTGCATGATTCCAGGCCTTCCAGGTGTGGTGTCCAGCTGCACAGGACTCCACCAAGCCCTGGGAAGTGCTGTCCTGTAAGCGGACATCCTGTGCTAGGAAGGACTCTTCTGGTTGAGGAAACTGGTGTGATGCATTGGTGTCACACGTGTCACAGCAGAGTTGTGAAGACCTGCCCACCTCCACTGTGCACTGCTGGGCACTGCTAGAATTGCCAGTGGGCCAATTCTGCCCTCACCTCCCAGCGTCTCCTCACCATCTGAGGTGCTGGGGGCGTGGCAGGCTCAGTCCTCGGGTGGGGCCGGATGTGCTGGGAGGGAGCAAGGTGCTTCTTGCATCAGGACATTTGGCTCACAGCTTCCAGGTTCCCCTTTGGGGTTTGTATTCACCAGCGCTGTGTATTATCTAATCGCCAACCAGACTGGTTAGCCAGGACCAGCACCCCTCCTGGGGTGCACCAGTCATTAACCCAGTTTATCGCCTGATGCTTCGCTCTTTGGTGACCATTCCTTCTAAGGTGTTTTTCGCTTGACCTCTGGGGTTCCAACATGCACATGTAGGGCAGATCAGGCACCATTCTAGGGATGGAAACACTGAAATATAAGAATTATTTCCCTAGATAAGTCCGGTTCCGGTCCCTGTGTCCCCGTCTGTAGTGAGGGTCAGGAAGCACTCGGCCTCCTATTGGGCAGTGAGGCCGGACACAGGGAGGGGGAATAGAGCTGTCTCTCCCCGGAAGCCCTGAGCATGGGTCTTCTGCTCTCCTCTCCTTGTCCTGGCTGCTCTGATGCTTCGGGCACCGGAAGGGAGGCAAGAGCAGTGGATATTGATGTAAAGATTAAGTAAAATGCATTATAATGTGCAGCCTATGGTTGAACTGTTTAATCTATCGCTGGTATCTGTCACATTGCTCAGTGACTGAAAGCAATTGCATTACCAATCTGGAAAGCTGGAGTTGCTCCATGGGTGATAATTGACCAGGTTTGTATTTCTATTCATAGGTTTTTATGAAGGAGGCAGAGTGGGCTGTGTCCAAGCACAGCACTCGATTGTGTTAATAAACGTGATAATCAGGTTTGGATGTGCAACATAGCGCCTCCCACAAGCAGCGAGGAGCCCAGCCCGTGGGGTTCCCAGCACCCTGGGAAGCTCGGGCCATTGTCCCTAAATCGCAGCATTTATTGTACCAGAATTACTTTGCCTGAACCCACTAGAATGATTTGTTCTAGAGGAAAGTTCTAACAGACGTGTCATTAAGAAAAGCACATTGGCACAGCACCTGCCTGGCAAGCACAAGGTCCTGAGTTTGATTCCCAGTACCAAAAACAAAGAGAGAGAGAAAGAGAAAGAAAAACACAGCGCACATTCTGCTCCCACGCCCCTCCTGGCCTGCCGAATCCGGGCCTCCCTTGAGTGCGGGGGGGAGGGGGGGGCAGAATGGGCCACAGGTCTAGAGCAGAGTGCTCTGCTGCCTCCCGCTGCCCACCAGCTCCAGACCCTCCTTCTGCCCACTCTCTCTGGGGCCTTTCCCCTGTGGCTCAGACTGCATGCCCAGTGGAGGGCCTGGCTGTGCCCCACCCCCCCGGGAATGGACCCTGCTATGGCAGACCTCGCGCTGCGCTGTTGCAAGCTGCACTGTGCGTGAGCCCTGGGTTCTCCTCTGCCCCTGGCTCCCCGAGCAGAGAGAAGGCAGCACCTCCGTCACATGGGTGGCCTGAGGCATCTGGGCAGTGGCCTCTGAATCCACCAATCTCGGACTGAAAATATTAGAGAAAAGGCTGTGTCTCCACTGAGCACCTGCGGATTTCCTTTGTTGTCAACCACCCCTAAACAACAGTGCAGCAGGCTTTGCACGGCATTTGTACTGTGTTAAGTGTGTGATTCAGAGATGGCTTTAGTGTGGCAAAGGTGCATGTGGTTTATGTGCAGACATCACATCTTTTCCTGCAAGGGACTTGGGCAGCTGCAAACTTTAGTATCTGTGGGGCCCGGAGCCCATTCCTCCTAGGCACTGAGAGACAAATATATTTCCTAGGAAGTTACAAGATAAGCACACTGACACCCACGATAGTTGTAAAATCTTGACAGCCACTTTCTTCCTTATGTTTTGGATTTTGGAAATCTAATTTGCAAGGCACAGTGCTGCAATAGTGTGTAGCTCCAACAGGTTCTGTGCGGAGCTCTGGGTCCCTGTCTTTGCCACGGACCCTCCTGGGTCAGCCTGGGTACCTGTTGGACTGAGCACAGCCCAGAAGAGGCTGGTCCACTGGTGTCTCCCTTCCAGGTGCCCTGTGAGGACAGTAACCACTGAAGGCCTTGGGCACAGGATGCAGGCCTATGTGGAGACGCCTCCTATGGCCCCTACAGTGCAACGGTCGGGAATCCTGTCCTCAAAGCCAAGCAGCTGTGCTTCTGTCTCCAGTTCCTGCTGGCTCCCCAGGGGATTCATGAGGTTGTCCAGAGACTGAGAACACACCAAGCCCCTCGAGGGCTTCCCTCTGCCCTGTGGGGTGGCCTGAGCACTGGCCTAGAGCTGTATGGTTGCAGCTTGTTCTGTGAGACGAGCACATGGCCAGCAAGCGGGAAGAGCACAGCCCGCTGTGGAGCTCAGGGAGTGCAGGGCCTTTGGCAACGGCTGGCTCATCTGTCTGTCTCTATGACTCCCATCACCATGGTACCTCAGATCCTGGCATGCTCCGGGCTAAAAACAGAACCTGGGGGTGGGGGGAGTGTGCCCTTCCTGGCTTCAGATCAGCTGGAGTCATGTTCCTCAGGGAACAGAGTGCAATGAGCTGGCTGCCTCCGCGTCCCTGGTGCTCGAGGAGGTTCCAGGGTCCAGCCCTCTAGGCTCAGGGGAGGCCTCACCCCAGGGCTCTACACTGCAGGCCTCTCAGGAGCCATTCACAGCTGGAAGTTGGAGCCTACTTGTTCTGCCCACCTGCATCTGGGTCTGGCAGTGGGATCTGTGCATGAGAAGGTCAGGGTCCGGGAAGAATCTGTGTCAGCCCTGTCCTGAGGCTTGGGTTTGGGTAACAGGGACCAAGAAAGGTTCCGTGGGGAAGTCAGGTCCTGATGCATGTGTGCATGTGTGCGTGTGTGTGTGTGTGTGTGTGTGTGTGTGAGAGAGAGAGAGAGAGAGAGAGGGAGGGGGAGAGAGAGAGAGAGAGAGAGAATTTGACCCTCTAACATTTTTCTTAGGCTTTGAAGGTGAGCATCTCTGTGTCCTCGGTGGTGGTGTCAACACCTGACACCTGGCTACCCAGAACCTCCTGCTCAGCTGGGGCCTCCTGACAGTGAGCCTGCATCTTTGGGCCATGGTATCTCACAGGCAGCCTGGGCTGGATGAGCTGAGCTGACTCTCACTCTCCTCTGTTACTCACCTCCAGGCAGGACGCATCAAGCTCTATGAACCCGGCTGTCTACATGGCCACTTCCAGGAGGAGTGGGCCTGGCTCTGGACTGGCTCCTTCATAGGCTGGTTCCTCAATGCGCCTTCCTCTACACTGTGTGCTTCTATGCTTCAGAGCAGGAGTGTTGGTCACATTTCCAGAGCAGAGGACCCAGCCCTTTTCTCTGTCCCCCATGTGCTACCAGGGGCTTTTGATTCCAGCCAAACTTCCCCAAAAAGTGTGGAGTCTTTAGATCAGAGCAACCTCTTATTAGAGTTTTAGGCACAGACTTGACCACTTGACTTTTTGAGCCAACTACAGAAGTTAGTAGACAGTGATGGATTGTAACCCCTCCTTGTAAGCTGCTCAAGTCCCACCCCTATCCCCAGGGAATGAGACTTTATTTGTCAATGAGAGAGTATCATTTACCAGAGAAACAGATAGACATGTACCAATGTAAGGAAATGACAAGATCAGCTTACTATGGTCAGCCACTGTGTCAGATGAGGAAGCGTGCAGAGGGTGTCTGCACACTGGAGGCTGAAGGGTTTGGTCCTAGATCTGGCGCTCAGTGCAGTCTCCATGCAAGTCAGTATCAGAGGGCAAAGGATCTGCTTAGAAAGCTGAAGAGCCTGTGCTGGAAGCCAGGAGATGACATCCAAGCCGAAAGCCAAGACTAGAGCTCCTCCAAAGCACAGAAGCAAGTTGTTCTTCCTCATTTCTCCTTTACAACGTCCAGGCCACTAGCCGAACCATGGTGGGTCTTCCATACCCTAGGGTATAGACTTACTGAGCTGCTTTAAACTTCTCTTAGCTGAACTTCTCAAGCTGACACAATCTATCAACATTACAGGGGTCTTTGATTAAGGTAAGGTGCAGTCACCAGGTCTCCAGTCAACCAGACAGGTGTCCTCATGCAAGGGAGAAATGTGGGCACAGGAAGGGATGCCCTGGAGGCTGGAGAGGAGACAGCCACTTGTCAGATGGGGACACCTTGGCCCATAGCAACCGGGAGGAGTGAGCATGGCACAGATTTGTCCTTTTAGCCACCCCTGGACTCCAGAACTGCACACAAAAGATCTCCCTGTCCTGAGCCACGCAGTTTGTGCTGCTTCATATGGCAGCCTCAGGAAAGTGGTCTCTGACCACACAGTGAGCACCCAGGGCAGTGTTGTTGCCACAGACAGCTGGCCCTTGGTCCCTTAGGAGAGCACTAGTGGGGTCCGAGAGCAGATCTCAGTGCCTCTCCCTGTGAGGACTCTGGGAAAGATGTGCCCTGCACTGTCTGTGCATACCCCTGGGCTGCAGCTCCTTCTAGAAATGGGGCAGGACTGGGCTCAAGTGAGGAGGCCCCGAGGGCTGTCCATGGAAGCACAGGGCAGATCTGAGGCTTCCTATAAGGGACAAACAAGCTGGTGGCCTTCGTTTCTTCAAGTTCCTGATCTTTAATCAGTTTATGTCCATCCTTCGTGATAGCTTTTCATTAAATTTGGCTGTTTTTCTGCCTTTCTTCTGTCTATGTTAAAGTGCTCAACAATGATCACTTTCAGTTACATCTCCAGGAAAATCCCGATAATTAGATTTAAATCATAAAATATGCTAATGCATGCGGGTAGTAGCAGGATAAAGATTTCAAAGGCAACTTAATGTATTCTTCCTCTTGGCAGAAACAATAAAGTGCTGTGTAGTTAATAGGTTATGTGCTGTTCTGAGATCCAGCAAGGTTAAACAAGAGGAGGTAAGAATCTGCCCAGCGCTGTGCTAGAGAATCAAAGGGCTGGGATCACTATTATACTTAACAAATAATTATCTCTCAGTTCTGCAAAGTGCTTTGTAAATGCGCTGCGTGCCCTGTACACGTGCCCACGTAGTTCTGCCAAGCCGCAGCACTGGGTGTTTGTAGCAACTCAGCACCAGGTACATGGGTTTCAGGAGTTCAGTGTGACCTTGTGTTCAGGGAGCAGCTGGAGGGGAAGAGTTGACAGCAGATGTGCAGATGCCACCTGCTAGGGATGTGGCAGTCCTACATGTCACACGCAAGGTGGGGGAGGAAACAGCCTACATGCCAACCATGTGTGCCTGAAGTGTATGGCCAGGAGTGAAATGCAGCCATGCCAACCACGGGCTTGCTGAGGAGGTACTGTGCCTTGGGTGCTGGGAAGACAGTCATCTCTGTAGGCCCTCTGGGGAGATGTTTTTGTTGGAAGATGAATTGCAGGACTAGAAGGGCATCCGAACCATGCCCAGTACTACCACACTGAAAACTGGGAGGAGCTAGAGGCTTTGTGAGGAAAAGACAGGATGTGGGCTTGCCGGGAGACCAGGCATGCCTTGCATTGTCTGACAATGGCGTCTCAGGAGCAAGGGATCATGGGGGCCGTGGACACAGAGGGATCAGGGAGCATGATGTGGGGTGGCAGCCACACCCCCAGCTCAGTACCTGCCTGGGATGGGCACACGGTTCTCCTGCAGCGTGCTGGAGGGCAGGGCCGAGCTGTCTATGGAGGGGTCACCTCTGTCCTGCAAAGTGCTTGCATTGCACCAGAAAGGGTTATTTTTCAAGCATTGCCGTGATTGTTTTGTAACGCCATTTTGCCTCTCTGTGGAGATTTAATTATGTGTTGTGAATAGCATCTGTGGAATCACTGCTGCCCAACTTGATTTGGAATAGAAATGATCAAATATTTGGTGGCAAGACAGCCAAGCAATGATAGTTACATCAAACACAGTGCTTTGCTCTTGCTCACTTCAAAGGAAAACGTCGCATGAGAAGTCAGGGCGGAGTGGTGGGCCTGCACCCGGTGCGCGTCCCCGGTGACCCTCCTCACTGTGCTTCCCGTCAACTTGGCCTCACAATGGGTGCATACAGCACAGGCATGCACACGCATACAGACGCAGGCACGCATACAAGTGTGTGTGCATATGAATAAGTGTGTGTGTGTGTGTGCGTGTGCGCAATGCAACATACATGTGCAGTCATGTTTACAGAGGCACGTGCACGCTCGCATGCGTACTCACACAGGCACAAGCACACGCACATGTCATTGTGCACATACACCTGTGTGCTCCCGGGCATGTACACGTGCACGTGCACGTGGTGCTCCGGGGCGCCATCGCTGTCTCTCACAATCTGAGAAAGAAAGCGTGAATAGTGGGGAGGAAGGAGCCAGAGCTGTGGACTCACCACGGCTCGGCAGCGGCAACCTGAACAAAACTCCGGCAGTGAGTACTGCACACGGCTGTGGCCTCCAGCAGGGGTGAGAGATGCGTGCAGGCTGGGCCAGGCCAGACCAGAGCAGCGTCCTTGCACCCTGCCCCCCGCTCCGGTCCTGCTGAGCGTATTCAGGCTCTGCGTGGGCCGTGAGCACACATGAGGAAGGTTCTGCTCCTGGGGGCCTGTGGCAGGTGGCCCTGCACACTTCCCTACAGAGCAGGACCACTAGGACGAGGCTGAAAAGAGGAAGCACTCGGCGCTGAGCTCAGGGTTATGGGAGCTGGCATGAGAGCTGAATTCCCTGCTCCCCCAGAGCCCACTCTATTTTTTTTTCAGTACTGGGTATTGAATCCAGAGCCCTTGCACTGAACGACATCTCCAGCCCTTCTTTACTTTTTGTTTTTGAGAGTGAGTCTTGCTAAACTGCTTGAGCTGGGCTCAAACTTAAGATCCTCCTGACTCAGCCTCCCGCTGCAGTGATTACAAACATGAGCTACCACACCTGTCTCAACCCACACATAAGCCCTGTCTCCCAGGCACACATGCCAGGGTGTGTTGGCGCAGGTCTCATTAGCCCTCGTTGGGGCCTGTGCCCCTATTTTGGCCCTGCACACAAGGCCCTAGGCCATATCCCCAGAGACAGAAGGGAGAAAGATTGCCACCTCGCCCCCAGGATTTCTAAGCCCGGCTGCTGCAATTAGGGTCAAGGTCCTGGACCCTGGAGTTGAGGTGAGTCAGAGGGCATCACCTCCTGTCCTGGGCTCCGGGCCTGGCAGAGTGACCAGCGGCCCGTCCCCAGGCTCCTGTCCCGCCTGTGTCATTGCTGTGACACTGATTCGGCTCCCGCCTCAGATCTTATCGCCGCGAGAGCCCTGCAAGGTCACCAGCAGCCTGTCATTATTTGGGCCACAGTCTCTAATCTCCTTATCTCCCGTTTCTGTCTTCTTAATTGCTTCCCCTCTCATCCCCCTCCAGCCGAGCCACGCTGCCTCTGTCATGGGCCCCTCCGGACGGCCGGCCCGGCTGGTGAATGTCACAAGCCTTCCTCATGGGCATCCGCTCTGTTCTCAGGACTCGGGGTCCCTCCTTACCCTTGGACCGGCAGCCCTGTGATGCCCACACCTGCTCCCCGTCTGCCCATCTGTCCGCTGCTGTGCTGCCCATGCCCCTTCTAGCCGGGCACTCTGCAAAGCTGAGCAGCGCTGGCCTAGGTGCCATTCCTCTGACCTTTTGTTTTTCTCTTGAAAGGAAACAGACAAAAAATGCACTGGTTAAACAGCATTCCGGGCCATAGGTGCTGGGAGGGGTCCTCTGGGCTGCCTCACTCGCCTGGTCTGGGTCCCTGGGTGGGTTTTGACTTTCAAGGATGACTCAAAGAGCAGGATCCAGGAGAGCGTGCCTGGCCTTGCCATTTGCGCCTGTATGTGTGTGTGCGCGCGCATGCATGTGCATGTGTACCTGTATGCGTGTGCCTGTATATGTGCTGTGTATGTGTGTATGCATGTGCCTGTGTGTGTTCTGTGTGTACCTTTGTACATGTGCCTGTCTGTGTGTACTGTGTAAACCTGTGTGCATGTCTCTGTCTATGTGTGCTGTGTGTGTACTTGTGTGTACCATGTGCACCTGTGTGCATGCCTATCTGTGTGTGCATCTGTGTCCTCAGCACTTGTATTTGTGAATCTCTGTGTTTCCTGTCTTTTTGAGACAAAAATCATATGACCATTTGTACCCACTTGGAAATGAGCCTCAAAGGCCCCTCTGTAAATGCACCTGTGCTGCTGATGGTGCCAGGCACTGTAAGGAGCTCACCAGGTCTCTTCTCCAGGGTCTGGTGGTGGTGCACTTGGCCCCACGGCCCCTCTCTTGATGCACGAACTGCCATCCCGACCTCGACTCTGGTCTCCCCACCATCTGGGTTCTCCAGCAGGAAGTGTGTGTGTGGTGGGAGACGAAGAAAGTACTGATTGATTTTCAGGAATTAATCATCCTCACCAGGTTTCAGAACCCACTTATGGCTCCGGACAATTGCACTAAATTGCTTAATGTATCCCTACACTTCCTGGGTCATCTTTTCATTTCTAAGCATGGCTTTCTCACCACATTTTTTTAAATTTTTAAACTTCAGTGTGAGATAGTTCTCTGGTCCCACTGTACCCCGGTACTTTAGATCTTACTGTCTCAATTCAGTGCTGTCCCCTACCTGTTCCATGCACTGATAACACTTAGCATTTATATAGTGCTTTTCATCTTCAAAGTGCTGCACAAACTTCTGGAGTTTAATTGTCTTGCCCTTTCGGGCACTGCTGGAGCAGCTCCTGGAGGTCCAGACGCAGCCTCGGAGCTTCAGGAGGCAACCCAGGCCCCAGCGGCCTCATCTGACCTCCCCGTTGATGGGATGAGCAGGGGGCCTCCCGGCCTGGGATGAGGACAGCCTGCTGCATGGCCAGCTGCAGAACCCATCTGTCTGCGTCACCCCATTACAATGATAATCGATGTCCAAAAGCTGCATGCTGGGGCCACCACTGGGAAGCATCCACATTTAACACAGGGAAGATGGGGAACGGGGACTGTATATCAACATGTGGCTTGTGCACCAGGAACAATCAGCTGGTGGGCGGGAGGTGCTCAGCAGTAGTCATGGGCAGCGCACGTGACCTGTTAATCATGTGATTAAAAATGCTGATGCTGTCACCTGCAGCGAGCACCGTGGAAGAGTGAGCTCCGGCGACCTTGTGGGCTTGGCCAGGGTTGTTGCAATGGACCAAGATAGCAGCCATCCATTACCTTCTCTTACAAAAAGTGCCCGGGAGCAACGCCACAGTCACACGTGGAGAGCTGAGAGAACGGGCTGCTGGGTGGGCAGCTTCCACGCACGCCTTCTCTGGGAGCCTCATTCCAAGCAGCCCATGTGTTGTCCCATGGGCCGTCTATACCTCGGGCCCCGCTTTGCCCCAAGGACCTGTGGGCAGGGTCCCATACATGTGTACATGTGTGCAGATGCATCATGGTTGGTGTGTGGGAGAAGCAGAGAGCCAACTAAAAAGTGTGCAAGTGTGGCTGTGATTTGGGCTGAGCAGAGAGCAGGAGGAACAACATGTGATCCCCCTAGGGATGAGAAAGCAGAAGTGTGGTTTGATCACAAGTGTGTGCTGCCTGGAAGAAGACGGAGTGATCCTGCTGCCACAGTGTGCTGCCCAGGAGCGCTGTCCTCCCTGCAAGGACCAGAGCCTCATGAAATAGCGGCCTAGGAGTGCAGGTCAGGGGTGGCTTGCCAGCACACCTGCAGCCAGAGCCATGTGTGGATGGTGGTATGTACGGGTGAGGGTAAGCTGTGTATCAGCAAGTGTCCGTGTGTGAGCAGGTCTCCACCCATTTGCCCTCCTGCGCATGTGCCTGACAGCTGTGTATGTTTTCAAGAGAGGCGTGTGTGAATGGAAGTGTGTAGATACCTGCATTTGTGTGTCCCTGGGTGTGCATATGTGGGGACATGTGTGCTTGTGCACATTTGCAGACATGTGAGCCTGTGCTGGTGTATGCAAGTGCATGTGTGGCAGGTGAGCTGTGGTGCAGACAGCAGTCCAGCGGCTGAGGGTGGGGCAGTGGCCGCCAGAGCTAGGGGGAAGCGGGCAGCAGCTGGCTGCAGGCACCATGTGCAGGACACAGCAGGCAGGATCTGTGGCCATGCAAGGGGTTTTGCCAAGAGTGTGGGGATCTCAGAGGCATCTGTGGGGGTCTGATGAGTAGATCTGGCCGGAGCTTCACGCTATCCAGAGAGGGTTGGTGATGGAGAGATGTGGGTGTCACAGCAGCTGCTCGGCCTGCTTCTGAGAATGAACCTGTGTGCACCTGTGGCTGCCTGGAGTGTTAGCTTCAGGAGCTCAGCTGGCACCCAGGGCCAGGAGTTCTCTATCTCGCAGCAGAGTGGCCCCAGGCAGCTGAGCCTTGGTGCCCCACGACGTTGTCCCTTGGCCCACACAGCTGCCCCGCTGCGTGCACTGCTCTTCTCCAAGCTTCTCACTGGCCACTTTCATATTTGCCGATTCAGGAGCAGCTGAGCCTCAAAGGAAGGGCAGACAACCGAGGACAGCACTTTCTTCAGGGTGGAGGGCAGTGCGTGTGTGCCAGAGAAGGCTGTGGCCCAATGGATCCATAGCGGCCACTTTCCATTGCCACTGAGAGCTGGCGTGGTGCTGCATGTGTGTGACCCTGGAAGTGTAGGAGCCCAAGGCAGGAGGGATGATAAGTTCGAGCCTAGCCTGGGCACCTTAGTGACTCAGGAAGACCCTGTCTCAATGTAAAAAGTAAGAAGAAGCGGGGATTGCAGCTCAGCGTGAAGGGCTTGCGCATCTTGCGGTGCCAAGGCTGGGGGTCCCGGGCTGTCCCTTTCAGGGCTGGAATGAGGCTCTTCCTGTCTCTCCTGCTTTTGCTGGAGGCACTGGTCCTGGGGCTTTGAAATGTGTAGAAGCATTACCCCGTCTCTGCCTCTGTTGTCACGTGGCTTCGCCTCTGTGTTTGTGTGGGTAGATCCAGCTCCCTGTTTCCTGTTACCTATCTTACTTTGCTCTGTGTTTACTCTTTGAGTTTCTCATACATGGGAAACAGTGTGATATTTAAGATCATGTGTCTGATTTGTTTCACTTAGCATCATGGTCTCAAGGGGCCTCCATGTCCCTACAAATGACTGCAGTTTATGCTTCTTTAGGGCAGAGTAGTGCTCCATGGTGTATAAACACCACACTTCCTTTACCCTTTCATCTGTTGATGGCCACAGAGCTGCTTCCAAGACGAGGTCGTTGTGAGCTGTGCGGCTATAAACACAGTGTGCACGGACCCCTGTAATACGACGTCTTTAACCCTTTCAGGAAGACAGCTAGGAGCAAAAGTGCTGGGCACAATGGAATTTCTAGTTTTAATTTTCTGAGGATGCTCCATGCTGACTCCATGGTGCTTGTACTAATTCACATTTCCACCAACAATAACTTCTCCATTTTTAAAAGCCTTCTGATGCTCCTGATTGAGGCAAGGCTCTCAAGTCTCAGGACCACTTTCCCCACACCGTATCAGGAAGAACCTCGGCAGTGAAATGTGTGACACCACTGTGTCAACTAAACACCTGGCTCGCACACTGGGCAACCAGGCAACCACCACACTCAGCCTGCTGCATGTGATCTGGACACTTGTGGACCCAGGGATGCCTTTGCGGTGCTCTGTCCAAGGAAAGCGCTGTGGCACTACTGCATACAGAACGGGCAGGGAGATGGCGTTGTGAGATACAGACTTAGAGCTGACAGCACTAGTTTGTATTTGTGGATTACTGTTCTTCTCTGGCCTCGAGACTTTCTCAACCTAGCCGGAAGTGTGAATATTTCCACAGCCTCGGGGTAGCTGTGAGGGGAGTGGCTAGTGGTAGTCACATGGAAACGCCACATCACACGGCTGCGAATGTGCTGACTTCGGTCATGCCCCTCGCACTTACAGCCGTGAACATGTATTTGTTAATTTACTCAAGGCAAAGTAACTATGAAAATATATTAAGTAATTAAAATATTTTTATTCGACAAATTCTCTAATGCCTGTTCCATATGGTGCTTCAAGGTCTGTGGATTTACCAGTGATATTTTCTAAAACTCACAACTTTCCAGCAAATGGTCCATAATGCTGACCCTGGTTTACACATGAGGGTACTGGTGTGGACGTGGCCAATAGCATGCTGAAAGTCACGCATACATGCCTTGTGCAGACTTAAGGCTGTTTTTGACAGCCAGTCGTGGAACACAGCATCCATCCCAGTGACTCAGAGCTGGGGTTGGGTTGTAGCGATTGCTCTAAGGAGCCCTGGAGGTTGTGCATGAGGAGGAAGGAGATGCGCCTGCTAATGTGCTGCAGCCCTGTGCAAGGGGCACAGCATGGAGGATGCGTGCAGGACAGGCAGGTGAGCTGGAAGCACACACAGCACCCCCATGGGTGTCCACCAAGCAGAGGAGACTATGCAAGGCTCCCTACAGGGACACAGAAAGTGGAGGCAACTGCATGCTAGTTCCCTGCATGGACACAGGAAGTGGAGGTAACTCTAGCCTAGCAACACAGCAGGGACACAGGAAGTGGAGGTGGGCTGTATGATTAGTGTCGCCATGGGGAAATAGGAAGTAGAGATGAGTACAGGTCAGTCACACCACAGAGACATGAAGTGCATGTGGGCTATGGAAAACTGGGGCTCCTGCCGTGTCACAGGAAGGGAGAATGGACTTTGTCAAGAATCGCCCTGGCTCCTGCGGCCTCCTTCCTTGGCGCAGTGTCATGGTGGAGCAGCAGAGCAGCATGCATGTGATGGGGACTTCACTAGGGAGCCACCACTTCAGACCACAGCCACAGCTGCTGTACATCCCTGCATCCACATACATCAACCTGTGTGCACACATCAATGCATGTTAGCACACAGGTACTTGTGTGCTGTTACAGATGCACGTGAACACACACACAAGTGTGCCCTTAGAGTGGCACTGGTGGGACTTCCTGTGCCCATGGGAAGCCCAGTGTCTGTGCTGTCTAGTGTGACACACTGACCCACATGACCACTGGGCACTTAAAGCAGTGCTCATCCAGAGGAGGGGCAGATTTTAGGCTTGCTGTGCTCTAATTCAGATTCCATGTGAAGCCCATGCACAGGCCAGGAGCCCGGAACCAGGGAGAACCAAGGGAAGACACTTCTCCGCACTCAGGCCTGCCTTGGCCCACTTTGGTCTGGGCTGCATCCCTCCCCACGGAGGCCCCAGCTGGAGTGGCGAGTGACAGGGACCCTGTGAGGATGTTGTTAGGGCTGTCGAGGTTCACAAAAGCCTATTCTGGGTGACTGGCAGCTCTTTCTGTTCAGCCTCCCGCTGAGCTATTGGGAGAGTTCCTGTGCTCTGAATCTAAGCGGTTCCTGGCCTGAATATTAATATGTGAGGTCCGGCGCCTGGAGATGGCGGTGGCTAACCCCTTACCATGGAGTCTGCCCGGGTGTGGTGATTCCACGGTCTCTGGGGCTTTGGGCTGGCACAGCCCAAGCTGAGTGCGAGGCATCCCTGTGCGCCACCGCGTCCTCCTCCTCAGCTGCCTGTGCTCAGCTCTCAGGGAAGAAGCCGGGAGACCTCGCTGCTCTGGGCTGAGGACACGTGGCTGCCCTTCTGTCTCGTCCCCTTGTCTGGGCACCGTCGGCTGCTGCATAAGTCATTGTTTTAAAATGCTCGCCGTGGGCGGGAAGACCAGGAGCCAATTATACACAACGGTCCCTTTGTACACCTTTACCTAGGGTGTGAAACAGCACGCTTGCTTTCTAAATATCATCTTTGTGTGTGATTTCTTTTTTTGAAGTAAATTATCCAGATTGTAAGCATTTTTTTCATGGGTTTTCTTTTGCTCTCACATAGTGGATAGGATCAAACTTCCAAATGACAGGTGTGGGTGGCCAGGGTGGGGACTCCCAAGTGGCCCCAGACCTTGGGGTGTGCAGGTCTCTCTTCCACCCGACCCTCCCCAACCTCACCACGAGCTGGTGCTTAGGAGGAGCTCAGACCCTGCTTACCACTCTTGAGGCACCTTTCCCCAGCACACGCTGTCTACACGGCTCATCTCTGAGCTGTCGACTCGGTTCCCTGGCTGAGAGTGCCTGTCTGATTCTCCCCTCAGGAAATGTTGAGCCACTGTCCCTCTCCCACTATCCTTCAGGACTTGGCCCACGTCGGGAGGGCAGCAGGCAGGGCCCCCCTTGAAGGCGAAGTAGCTGTGTATGTAGTTCGGGGTTCTCTGCCGGGAGACCTGTCTCCTCCCTCAGTTACTCATTGATCCACCCATTCATTTACACTGCAATGGACTCCTGCATCTAGGACTCACTTGTTTGTGATTTCATCCTCTTAAAGAAACACTGCCCATGAGCAGTACTAGGAGAAACCGACACACTCTGAAATGCTCTTCCATTCGCCAAAACAAGGCCAGAGGCCGGGAGACAGCCTGGTGGGATGGGACTGTGGAAACAGGAACAGCTCCACCCGGGAGAGGCTGTGAGGCGGGGATGGCAGAGTCTGGGAAGAAGAGTGAACTTGGGCTGGGGGACCCCAAGTGTGAAGCCTCGGTGTCCAGCCCTTCCCCTCTGCGGCAGTCCCTCTGGGCTCCACCTTGCGCACACCCCGTGTCTCATGCCCTGACCACCTCCCCATACCCAGCAGCCCAGCTGTTCTGTCCTTGCCCAATATGTCCACCTCTGGTGCCCATGACCCCCAGTTCCTACTCTATTCCCCGACCCCACAGCACCCTCCTAGCTGCTCTATGCCATCCTCACACTTTACTGGGGCCCTGTGCCCTGGGACAGTGTGTTTCATGGCCAGGGACTCTACTCTGCTGGTCATGGCCGTGACTGAGCTGGAATAGCGCAGGTTCCCAGGGGGCAGCTGTGCAGTCACTCGGTGGCAGTGTTGGCTCCTGAGGGGCCAGGGGCAGGGTGATGTGGTGGGCGGCACCCATACACAGGTAACTACCCCGGATGTGAGCAGAGGAGGCAGCCACACGTCCCTGCCCGCTGCTCCTCCTGCAGGCTGCAGACGAAAAAGGGCCCCTTGGGGTTTTCAGCTGTGAGATGAACTTTCTGGCTCCCAGCAAAACCCAAAGCCAACCTTAGTTTTGGAAGAATTAATGAATATGCAGAAGGATGCCCAGAGTTGCTTTGGGAGGCTCCCATCTCCCCAGCCTTCTTGGCCCACATGTGTGCTTGCAGAAGTAGGTCACTCTCTAGGGCCAGCTGTGCCTCCTCCAGCTCCTGAGAGATGACAGAAGATCACGGACTCTGGAGATACTCTGTGATAGTGCTTTAAATAAAGCCAGAGAGCTCCGGGGCCACCAGTCATGGGCAGGGACACAATGTCCCCCCAGGAAGTAGGCTACAGAATGTAGGGACAGCAGAGAGGGGCACCGGTGCCAGCCTGGGAGGGCAGGAAGCTTGGAGGCGCTGACACTTTGGCAGGGTTGGCTCTGACCACAGAACAGCTTCCTCCAGGGTCAGCATCTTCCACATCCCAAGGATTTCCTAGGTGGCTTCTACATTAAAATTCCCTCTAGCATAGATGAATATGTTAATTAGCTGTGGTGTTCCTGTCACAACATACACATACATCAAAACACCATGTTCTACACTGTAAATACGTATAACTTTTATTTGTCAAAAATTAAAATAAAAATAAAGAAAACATTTAAATTCCCAGCAGCAGAGCGGCATCATTGTTGTGTCTGTGGGCCTGTACGGTGAGCATGGCCGGTGGGCAGCTGTGGGCCAGCAGAGGCTGGTGGTGGGATCTACAGCATGACAGGTGACCCTGGCACCTGTGTGATTTGTATGTGGCCTCGGGGGACATTATTTGTACTGTGGGGGAACAAGTAGGGGCTCCCAGGAGGGAGAAGTCCTTGAGGCCCACTCCCTCTGGGAATGCCTGGGTGGGCCACTGGGGTCCCTGTAGCCATAGCAGAGATGCCTCACCCAGGATTCCCAGACTTCCAAAGTGTCTCCCAAAACATGCAGGAGCCTTCAGACCACAAAGCCTGAGATCTGCTGATAAACCCCAAATCCTGGTACCATGCACTGGGCATGGGAGAGAGGGACAGATGGGTATCAGTCAGTCAACTGTGTCTCCCAAAGAGAGGCATTCAGCCCCTGGGCCTCAGAGCCTATGAGGAGGGCCATCTTTGAAAATCGGGTCTTCATGGAGCGCATCAAGCTAAGGGAGATCCCTGAACATGTCCTAGTCCAACAGGCCCACTGTCCTTTGGGAAGGGAATTCAGCCACAGCCACATATGCACAGAAGGCAAAACAGTGGAGACCAGAGAGGATGATCATTCACAAACCAGGGGACATGGGGCAGTCACAAGCACAGAAGCTGGGGAAGCCAGGAAGGATCCTCCCTTGGAGCTCTCAGGGACCTGACTGCCACTGCTGCCCTGGGCTGTGAGGGGATAAATGCCTGCCCTTCCAGGCTGCCCTTGTGTGGCACTTTGATGCACGGCCCTGGGCTCACACCCTACTGCAGGAGCCGCTTGCCTGGAGCATGTCCTACAGGTCCCTGGGACCCCTGGGGTGCGATGGGGAGCCTAGGATGGTGGCCGTGCCCTAGGATGTGAGTCTCCCATGCCTGCCCTGCTGCCTCCTGGGAATGAGGTTGTGCCTCAACCCCAGAATCTAGGGGATTAATTCCTCAGTGTTGTCCTCTGCCTCCAATGGACTCCGGCTAAAAACAGTCAATATAATGGTGAAGGATTTGCCTTTGAACTGGGACTTTTCTACGAGGGAGGTAATTATTTAACAACTCGGCCAAAAACCTAGCCATGAAGCTAGTAACTAATATTTTCACTGTCTTTCACTTGTCAGTCGCCGCAGTAGCAGATGTTGGAGGATGTTCTGCCTCAGAAGAGCCCGCGTGGAGGCACTGCTGAGACACGAGGGCAGACAGGCCAACCAGAGAGAGCAGGGGACCCCAGGGGATCTTGTGCCCAGCACAGCACTGGGAAGTGGCACAGGAACTCAGAGGCGTGTGGGAATGACTCCCCGTATGCCATGCCTAGAGATCACAGAGGAAGCGACAGTCCCAGCTGCTGGGGGCTCAGCCTCACCAGTGTTTAGGAGGGGACAGTGGTCAGCCTCCACAATCCTGACCATGTGCCATCCAGGTACGGGGAGCCCTGGTCAAGGCCGTGTCCCTGGAGGTGGCCTGCAGCTCTCCTTGCACTCAATGATGTCCCCTCCGCCCAAGCCCCACTGTGGCCCTCTTGAACCTAAAACGTTCGTGGTTTCTCCTTCCTTTCCCCTAAGATATGCAAGTTCACTTGCTGGCGACAGTCCTTAAGGGAGAGTGCTTGAGTGTGTACCCAGGACAGAACCCTAGTAACCATAGTCCAGGCATTGTTCCTGTCACCCACAGGAATGCAAAGCTCACTCTGTCAAGATGGTGGGCACCTTGCTGTGGTCCAGTGTCACAGGGCCACCATGGTGGGCCAGCTGGTGGGGGAGCTGCACCACACTGGCCCTGTTCCTGGACAAGCCATCACCGCGTGGGCTATGTGAGTCAGCCTAAAACATCAAGTTCCCAGGCATGGGAGTCAGACACCCAGGGACACACCAACCTGAATGACAACCAGGAATGGAGCCTTGTCCGGCCTGGCGCAGCCAGCACTCCCCACAGGGATCCACGATGGCTCTAAGGGTCCACAAAATGCAGGCACTGCCACCACCGTAGCCCAGGCCTGCACCCCTGATTCTCAGCTGGTGACATAACGTCCAGGACCTTCGTTCCTGGAGGAGAGGCCACCCGGGCTGCCCAGCTGTGTGCACAGCAAGAGGGCTCCAAGCTGGGGGCACCCGCACTCCAGGTCCTCACCATCCTGCCTGCCTGGGTCAATGAGGGGCTTCACTCCTTGCCAGGCCACACCGGGTAGAGAGTGCTGATTTCCCACAGCAGGAGTCGTGGAGATAAGCGGACATGTGGGAATAATGAGCAATTGATTAAAACTGGAGGATCGGCTGATGAGATGATTTCCCTAGTGATCTGTGTTAAGTGCAGGAAATCAAACCACCCTTCCGTTGTGGTAATGGTGCCACTCTCACAGTGGACAAAACACTGCCACACCTAACGATGCGAAGGTTAGTCCGGCCCCGCCATGGAGAAGCTCACCAGCAGGGGATGTCCAGGCTTCTCCCTCCTCCCTGTGCTGCACCCACCTGACCTCATGTTCCATCCAGGGGGCTCGACTCAGACACGATGTCCTCCAAGTGTCCCGGGTGACTTCACTCTGCCTCCTCTGGGCCCAAGCACGGTGGTCCCAGGACAGCTGTGTGTCCTCACCTGATGTCAGCCTGACCCTCTCTCAGCTGCTCCTCTTACTGTGGACAAGACAGCAACACTCCAACCTCTCACCCTGACACCTGCTGAGCTCTCTTTGGAACACAGCGAGTCTCTACCAGGAAAGCTGGCATGCTTAGGCTTTGTCTGGCAGCTCCTACCTGAGTACGGACAGAGCCTACAGCTGGCAAGGGAAGCAGCAGAGGTGTTTCATTTTGGGCTGCAGGAAGCTTCGGTTCAGCCTAGTGAGTGAACTCAACCAACCTGTGTACTGCCTTTGTGCCACAATGGGAGACACTGAGTGCTAGGGACAGGCCAGCCTTAGGCACTAGTGTCAGGGGTCCACTCTCACACTGTGTGGGCCACAGTGCAAGCCTTGGTTCCATGCCTGTTCACAGGAATGGTGACCTGTGGTGAACTCTGAGTCCAGGGACTGCAGCCCAAGCGTGGCAGCACCTGCATCCTCGGTCTCTGGCCCTAGTCACTGACAGCAGCAGTTGGTTTCTTCGCAGCAGTTGGGACTCGGCCATGCCCCATCAGGTGCAAAGCCTGCCATTTCCCATATGGCCCCAACAAAGGGCCAGCGAGCCAGGGATGGGTTAGGCTGGCCCTGCAGTGGGAGGGAGCTTTGGTGGAGCCTTGATCCTGGCAAGCCCCACCCCACCAAGGACTGTCACCCGGGCTGGGCCAGAGGTGAATGGGGGGCCCTTGTGTGCACAGGCGGAGACCGCCTGCATCTTCCGCCCTGGGCTGGCAGCGCTGTTACTGCTGCCAGCGAGGGATTTCCATGTCCAGCGATTCAAATGAAGGTTAGTGCACCCCATGAGGGCTTCACAAGGGAGCAGACTAACTCAGAAGAATGTGGAGGCTTTCCCTTGGGCCCCAAGGGTGGCGCCAGAGATGAGGTTGCCTCATGGGCATGGAGGCTGTGGTGGTCTCGTCTTCAGGACACTGTGGTCAGGGACAGACTTGGAGCCTGAGCAGGGTCCCCATCCTGCTCAGAACACAGGGGAGAGGCCACGGATGCAACCTCAGGACTCAGCCCTGCGAGATGCCTAGAGGGGCAGGTGAGGAGGGAAGGCCCTGTGGGAGGCTGAGTGTGGTATGGATGCAGTGCTGATCGGGCTTCTGCATGGGGTGGGCTGAGGCTGAGCTGGACACTCAGAGGAAGTAGACGGAGGACGGTGACAGCAGTGCCTGCTGAGACTTGGGCCGCCCTGCAGCCTCGGAGGCCTTGAGAGGAGGAACAAGCCGATACACAGTGGGCACCGACCTCCAAAGGGACGCCCTCAGCCTAGGAGCATGCACAGTGGCCACAGAAGACCCCAGTCTCCTGCCAGAGTCTGTACACATCTTGCCAGGTGCAGGCTCAGGCCAGGAGAGCAGGGAGCTGCTATACCAGAGGGAGAGGACTGAGGCTGCCTGGCTGTGAGGCTTGAGGGTGTGGTGGTGGGTGTGGTAGGGGACACGGTGGTGGGTGTGGTGGTGGGCGTGGTGGGCACAGTGGATGGCCCCGCCCCACCCCTGACTTTCCACCTGGCCTCCTCACCGGTGTGGCCCCCATAAGCTCAACATCGATGACTCCCCTGTGCTTATGTATCTCTGTGGAAAACGCTTGTGGTTAGGAGCCTGGTCCGTGAGCTGGACCCTAGGGCCACGTCAGGTCACTGCGCCCGCCTCTGCTTGTTACCTCCCCTGTGGAATAGGGACAGGAACACTTGGGCACCGAGGAGGGGATGCACTGTCTAGTCTCCAGAGGGCCAGGAAGCACAGCGTGTGTCTCCGCGCAGGCTGAGATGGTTCATCTTCTGTGCCTCTGGGCAGCGTGGTCATCGGTGACCCTGCAAACAAGTCCGTCCATCACCACCCACCCAGAAGGGCAAGTAGCTGCTGCACTCCAGCCTGGGGAGCTCAATGTAGGGCCCCCATACCTCTGCTTTGCCCTCCCAGGCTCTGCCCATGTGTCCAGGGACCCAAGAGAGGAGATGCAGCCCCCACTGTGGGTGGCTGGGAGCCAGCCCTTTCTCCAGAGCAGCTGGGGGCCAAAGAGCTTGGTCCCAGAGTAAACACTCCATGGAGGCACAGCAGTGGTGACAGCCCGTACCCTCCTTCCTGCCTTGGTCCCTCCACCCCCGCTCTTTGTTCCAGGGGCCAAACCAGTGCAGCCACCCCGGGCTCCAAAGCCACTCCTCACGGCTCTCAGCCTGCACAGGCATGACGCTCAGATCGAGAGGAGAGCAGAGATCAACAAACCTGTCAACACTGTCAACCCAGGCGTGACAGTGCCGTCTTGCTAAATTGCCGCTGATCTGAAGACCTCTCTCCCCGCACCTCCTTGAGCTGAGCTGTTTGCTCTCAGGCAGTTAACACTTGAAATCTCCCTGCGAGGTGTCACACTCTGCACTAAGCTGGGAGAGGCATGGGAGAGAGGCGCGAGCCGGATTTGGGGAGCAGGAGAAAGCTGATTAGCTATTCAGGAGAATAATCTTATTGAGAAGGAAGTGCTGTGTATAGAATGCCTCTCCCTTCCCAGTAACAGTCTTCTAATTATGTTGTCACGCTGCCACTGAGCCCCTGTGCTGCAGACTCCCTTTTCCATGTTAAGAAAGAGATCTCCAGATTTGGACCAGTTTACTGATTTTTTAAAATTGTTTAAGGAATCTGCATGTATTAAACCAAGCATTAAGAAATGATTCATGCAGCATAATTGCCAGGTGCCAGAGGTGCGGGCTTCTGTGGCGGGGAGAGGAGGGTGCCAGCCAGGGTGGAGGTCACCATTCCACATGGCCTGGTGCAGGCAGCCTTGCTTTGGTGAAATGCTCTCTCTCATTGATCAGTGTGGCTTGATGGGGTGGGCGGCAGGGAGGCGCGGCTGTGGGTTTCTGTGCAAAACAAACAGTTCCAGATCGATGCTCTCCAGGGAGGAGGAGGAGGAGCATGAAGTCAGAGTTGGGCACTGATGGGCCCTCCTGGACCTGCTTGGGCTGAAAGAGGGAGAAACAGTAATGCGGCAAACCTCAGAGTCTTCACTCTGACCTCAGCCCTGCAGTGTCCAGCGGCTGGAGAGCATTGTGGGCAAGGGGAGCTCAGCATCCCTGAGTTCCATACTGAGTATGGAAAAGAAAGCAAGGAACAGAAAGACAGACAGAGAGATAGGGATAGAGGAAGGTTGAAAAGAAAGGAAGGAAGGAAGGGAGGGAGGGAGGGAGG